>PVKP010001378.1:109521-148844 GCA_004027715.1 Plecturocebus donacophilus | reverse complement strand
GCCTGGGCAATAAAACAAGAATCCCATTCTCTCTCCCTCTTTCTCTTCCTCTTTCTTTCTCTCTTTCATTCCTTTTTTTTTCTTTCTTTTGCTGTTTCTTTCTCTCTCCTTTTCTCTCTTTTTCTAAAATCTCTTCCTCTTTCTCTCTTTCATTCTTTTTTTCTTTCTTTTGCTGTTTCTTTCTCCTTTTCTCTCTTTTTCTAAAATCTCTTCCTCTTTCTTTCTCTCTTTCATTCTTTAAAAAAATAAAAATAAAAAATAAATAAAAATAAAAAAATTTTTCTGATTGCAAATGGTCTTATAATTAATTTTGATTTTCATATAAAAAATGCTCATCATCACTGGTCATTAGAGAAATGCAAATCAAAACCACATTGAGATATCATCTCATGCCAGTTAGAATGACAATCATTCAAAAATCTGGAGGCAACAGATGCTGGAGAGGATGTGGAGAAATAGGAACACTTTTATACTGTTGGTGGGAGTGTAAATTAGTTCAACCACTGTGGAAGACAGTGTGGTAAATTCTCAAGGATCTAGAAATAGAAATTCCATTAGACTCAGCAATCTCATTACTGGGCATATACCCAAAGAACTATAAATCATTCTATTTTAAAGACACATGCACATGTATGTTCATTGCAGCCCTCTGTATTATAGCAAAGACCTGGAACCAACCCAAATGCCCATCAGTGATAGACTGGACAAAGAAAATGTGGTACATATACACTGTGGAATACTATGTAGCCATAAAAAATGATGAGTTCGTGTCCTTTGTAGGGACTTGGATGAATCTGGAAATCATCATTCTCAGCAAACTGACACAAGAACAGAAAGTCAAACACTGCATGTTCTCGCTCATAGGCGGGTGTTGAGCAATGAGAACATGTGGACTCAGGGAGGGGAGCATCAAACACTGGAGGCAGTTGGAGGGGGTAGGGGAGAGACAGCAGGAGGTGGGGAGGGAGGGGAGGGTGGGGAGGGACAACATGGGGAGAAATGCCAGATATAGTATGCACCTAAAGTTAAATATAGTTTTAAAAAAAATAAATAAATAAAAATAAAAACTTTATTTTCAACAATGCTTTCTGCTATAACTCAAATTTCCTAACTTCAGCAGGGGCAATAGGCAAATATCAACAAGAAGAACATATAAAAGGGACATAAGATCCATCTCAAGTTCCCAGGAACCCAGAGCCTTCTCAGGGGGATATGGAATAAGGAGGAGCTTCCGGGGCCTGGACCTGCCTCTGCCACTGGCTGGCCCAGTGATCTCAGACAACCCACCTAAATCTATTAAACACACCTCCTTAGCACTTGACCTAACTTCCTGGATTCTTGTTTCCTGATTTGAAAAATGTGGAGATCTACTAGATCTAAGTTTTGCCCAGATGCTCTCTAGCTCAAAATTTTATAACTAAAAGCAAAGCACTTTAGGAAAGTACTCCCTAAACATACTTCCCATGACCATGGCATCTTAAGATATTTTAAATTACTATAAACAGTAAGGTTGCTTGCATAAAATTTAGAAAAAAAAATTTGAGCAACAATTAAAATGCAGTGACCCATAAGAACCAATTTCCAATTACAGCACCAACCTTGACTAAGCTCAGAGCAAAGGAGAACAAGCAGAGCCCAGGGACTTAAGGAGGTATCTGGGTTCCTTCTGAGGTGTGAGGTAAGGAAGAAGTCATGGTCCTATCACTCCAAACGCAGCTGCTTAAAGCTTTGGCTTTTTTCTTTCCAGATAGCTTTCAATGCAGGATGATTAAGTCACCCTGGTTATCATTTTAATGCTAGATTAAATTTTAAAAATTACATGTGATCTTTAATTAATTAATTTCCCAATTATTTATTGACAATAGTAGGAAATCTAAAACCAATGGCAGTGTGCTGCAATAAGTATGCTTGTATCCAGTTTGATGTACCTCTGCTCAGGTAACACAAGATAAATTCCTAGAAGTAGAATGGTTAGGTGGAAAAGTATGAGCATTTTAAAAGATTTTGGATGACTTTTGTGAATGACCCTCCAGAAAATTCAGATCAATTTACATTCCCAGTAGCTGTTTGGACATGTATTTTCATGTTATCTTTAGGACACATGATGTGGAACACCTGGGGCAGAGCTCAAATTCTTCCTGAGATATTACCTCTGCGAAGTTTTACCAGATAAATCCGAAGAGCTGCCAAAATCAGAAGAGCTACAGGAACTGCCGAAATCAGACAGTACACCAAAATCTGTAAACCTTTGTCACAGGAAGCTGTTTCTTGGCTTGATTCTAAATAAAACAGAAACAAAGTCTGTGGACTGGTAGAAAAATGACCAAATAAGAAATGTGTGGGTGGGTGAGGGTGGAGTCTGTTTACTATTTTTAAAACTAGTTGTTTCTGCATTACAGGTAGGAGGCTGAATTCATATGAAAACATTTTGCACAATAAAAAGGTCCTTTAGGATAAAGCCAAGAGCCCAGACAGGATAGGAGAGTTTGTCATGAGCATAAATATCTCCCAGTCTCAGTGTATCTATTGTGGGAAATCTCCAGATACCATAATATTATTGGAGATTGGCGGGGGGGTTGGGGGAGCTGGGAGAAAAGTCTGAAAACTGGAGAGGCAATAAGTCTATTATGGATTTTCAGTTTCTATTGCTTTGTACTGTAACACATTTTTATAAAGGAGTAATTATGTCCATAAACTAGCCTCAGTGAGAATGAAGTAAGAGGGCAGTCCACCGCTAGCTTAGAGAAGACAGGGTCCTAAGGGAACAGCGGTTACATTCAGAGGTGATAAAAGGAGCTGAGCAGAAGCCATGGTGTTGAGTTAGAGGTGACAGGTGACCATAGAGATAATAGGCACAGTAGTCCCCACTTATTCATGGGGGATACATTCCAAGACCCCCAAGTGGATGCCTGAAACCTTAGAACCAAACCCTATGCATACTATGCACTAATTTCTTTTTCCATCTTCACAGTTTCGTAGATAAAAGATTCCTTCTTACTGTGGATCTTAGCAACCTCAACATATGCTTACCCCCATCCCCTCACCCCACCGAGAGCTTTCGCTTAAAGGAAGCACTTCGCGGCTTCTCTTTGGTGTATCCGAATCGCCAGCATCACTATTCTTGTGCTTTGAGGCCAAGTAAAATAACGGTTACTTGAACACAAGCACTGCTATTTCATGACAGGAGATCTGATTCCCTGGCGGGCTAAGTGACTAAGTGGCGGGTAGCATCCACAGTGTGATATGCTGGACAAAGGGAGGATTCACATCTAAGGCAGGATGGAGCCAGATGTCGTGCAATTTCATCATGCTACTCAGAATGGCACACAATCTAAAACTTCTTACTTCTGGAATTTTCCTTTTAAAAATTTCAGACTGTGGTTGACTTTGAGTAACAAACTACAGCAAAGGAGGACCTGCTGATAGTGTTTGGAGCTCCTCAGAAATAACTGGAGGAGCCTAAACTTTCTTTAGCATCTCAGTCAGGACTAGAATTATTGAAATTAGTATTATTCAACAATTAATGGAAGTGGGGACTCCAGAGACCCTGGGTTACCAAAGTCAGAACCCTGCTAAACTTGTGATCTATGTTCTACTAAGATGAGGGCAGCAAGCATTTGAGCACAAAGGCCAATTCAGGGGGAAAATATTTGTGGCTATCCTTTAAAATGAATAGCTCTGTTTATATAACAAATGTCATTTTCTATGAACATATTATAGTGTTTTACAACTAATAAAATATTAATCTCTGCACATATTTGTATCGTTCAGAAATTCTATACAGGAGTCCCCTTTACCAACATGATTTCACTTTCTGAGGTTTCAGTTACCCATGGTCAACTTAGTCCAAACATAACCAAATGGAAAATTCCAGGAATAAACAACTCATAAGCTTTAAATTGCGTGCCATTCTGTGTAACGTGATGAAATGTCGTATTGTGCCACTCCATCCCACCTGGGACGTGACTGCACCTTTTGTCCAGCATATCTATGTTGTACACACTACTGCCATGAGTCACTTAGTAGCCATCACAGTTATCAGATTGACTGTCACAGCATAACAATACTTGTGTTCAAGTAACCTTTATTTTCTTTAAGAATGGTCCCAAAGCACAAGAGAAGTGACGATGGCAATTTAGATATACTAAAAAGAAGCCATAAAGAGCTTCCTTTAACTTAAATAATTAAAGCTCTTGACTTAAGAAAAATAATATATTGGGGTTGCTAGATCTATGGTGAAAATGAATCTTCTATCTGTAAAATTGTGAAGAAAGATAAAAGAAAATGCATTAGTTTTGCTTTCACATCTCAAACTACAACAGTTATGGCCACAGTGTGTTGTATGTTCTGACTTAAGATGGAAATGGCATTAAATTTGAGAGTGGAAGACATGAACAGAAATGTGTTCTGGTTGACAATATGTTGCACTGGAAAGCCTTGGGCTTACATGAAGACTTCAGCAAGAGATCCCTTGAAACAGGCCATTTACTGCAAGTAGAGGATGGCGACAGAGATTTAGAAATAAGCTTGGACTGAAAAATGTAAAAATTACTGGAGAGGCTGTGTCTGCTGATGATGAAGCTACAGCCACATTTCCATCCAAAGCAAGTCTTTAATTGCAATGAAAACAAGCTCTGCTAGAAGATGCCCAGTAGGACCTGCATTCATAGAAGTGTGAATGAGGCACCGAGGCATAAACATGGAAGAACAGATTAATCCTGGTACCATGTGGAAATACATATATAGGGTTTGGTACTGTCCATAGTTTCAGGCATCCGCTGAGGCTCTTGGAACATATCCACCATGGAAAGGGGGGACCACTGTACCTATATAAATGAGAGATTAAGTAGAAATGGTAGAACTTTCTAAAGTGTTTTCGTATGCATATTTCTTCCTCCTAAAGGAAATCCTACAAGGTATAGCTACTTCTCACTGCACTCATAACCCTCAGGTTCCCCCATCTGTAAAGATACTTGCCTAAGGTCACATACTGATTCAGCATGAAAACTTAGCAAGAATTAATTAATTCCATTCAGCTTAGTGCAACCTTAATTGAGCAGATCTAGATTCAAGAAATCATAAGTACCCCTATCTTGTTGTAGTACCTCCTGGGAAAGGCAGCAAATGGAAAAGTCACAATTCAGAACAGGAAACCAAGTTCCTTGAAAGGATGATATTTAAGCTACCAAGACTGTTTTGCCGTGTTCCCTGCCCTGCTGGGGTGGCGGGGAAGGTGAGCATACTCTCCCCCAGCCCCACCTGGCCAACGTTTACTTGAGAATGAGAGGTTCTAAAAATACTCTTTTGTCAGAGATGGAATAATCCTGATGTTTCACTTTTTGTGAACTGAAAATTAGATCTCTGGGTGGGAAGATGGGCCATATGTGGTCTTTAGGACATTTCTTCTTGACTTTTTTTTTTACACTCCAAAATGAATCCAACATGAGGCAACGTTTTTAAAAATAGATTGCAGGCTTAACTGTATTTTACATAAAACTGACACTTTTATTTTTGGAGAAAAATAGAAGCTTCAAATGCAGCCCCAGTTCTTCATTCTCTACTCTCAAAGTGGCAGCTCTACAAAGGGAGTGTTATTACTCAATGCCCAGAAGCTTCTATGTATTTGATGATCACATAACCTAAAGGACACCTCTGTGCTCTTATTGCCAAATCTCACTGCATAGAATCACCAAAACTTCAAATGTTATTCCTCCTAATTGAAATGATAGAAATATTTCTAAAACATGAGTTCTACTGGTTCAAATATCTTTATTGAAGGACAGAAAAAGTTGCCATGGTCTGCCATGACTTGAAGTTGATAGTTTAAGGGTGGGATAATCCAGCTCACCTAGAAGGTTAGCTTCATGAGTACATATTCCATGACTCGATGGTTAGTTGACTAGAAATATTTTTGGCAGTGAACTGTCAACAGAGGTAAAAAGGAACTGAACCAGGAATATATATATTGGTGCTTCAAATATTGTGTGGTGACTGTTTCCCAGTCCACAGACACTGCCATGTTTTTCCAGCATTCTTCAGGACCCCAGTTGTAATTTCCTAATGTGTCTCTACCCTTGACTCCCCAAATCCCAGGCCTAAGGTACATATTAGGCACAGTAGTGAGCAGAAATGGAAGGTGCTCAGCCCATAGAGTCATCAAAATGTATGTTTCCTCCTCATTTCTGAAGCCCCAAAATCCTGAAAAGGAAATCTGTGGGAATAATTCTTTTTTCAGAACAGGACTTTTGTGTAGTTGAAGGAAGGAGGGTAATCAACATCCTGACCAGAAATATTCCTGTACATTATATTTTGAGAGGGTATCAATGTAAAGTATTCTTGAAAAGTCAACCTAATTTTCTGTTTGATATTCACAAACCTCCAATGCTACAGCTAAAACCCATTATCCAAAGCTACTTACAACTTACCTACGTGCACTGTGTGGATAGTGAGTAAAGTATATTCATCTGAAGAAACATTGCATAAATATTCCCCACTGTCTGAAAGACGAAGATGCATCAAATTCACAGAGAAGTCACCCTGGTTTATCAGCTCTTTGTTCCATGAGAATCGGGGTTCACTGATAGTTGTATTCTGTGAGGAGCTCAGATAGCTAGCCAGGACAGAGAAAGTCCCACTTTCCACTCTGGACCATGTAACTTTGAAGTCTTGGTTTGGTGAAAAATAATCATTTACAAATTGACATGAGAGTGAAACGTTTTCACTTTGCATTTTATGAAAGCCATCTAACAACAGAATAGAAAAGAAAACATCAATGAAGATAAACATTTCAAAAGAATTTTCTAAGTTACATTGAGAAACCAGGGAACAAAGGTGCTAATGCTGATGTCTTTGGAAATAACTCTTTGGAAAGTAATTAGATATTTGTGCTGTTGTTTCTTAAAAAGCAAATTTTACTATACCTATTTTAAAGTTTTCCACCAAGGTTAGTTTAGACCTTCAAGAAGGGATAAGCCAGGGCCAGCTAGAGGGGTGATGCACTTATTTTAACTCAGAACTTGACAGTAAGCACTCAGAAATAAGCTTGGACTGAAAAATATAAAAATTACTAGAGAGGCTGTATCTGCTGATGATGAAGCTACAGCCACACTTCCATCCAAAGCAAGTCTTTAGTTGCAGTGAAAACAAGCTCTGCTGGAAGAAGATGTCCAACACAACCTGCATTCATACAAGTGTGAATGGGGCCCAGAGGCATGTTGCTACCAATCACCAGCCTATTAAACTCAGTGTTCTCCTTCTGTTGGCCCCTCAGATGCTGATGTTCCCCAGAACACCTCCTTTTGTTACCCTACCTGCTCTAGTGGTCTCTAACTTTTATGGCCTCACTACTTCTTAATCTCTTTGTCTAGACAAAATCTCTTTTTCTGCATGTAAGAATATTTCCAGCTGTGTGCAGGCAACCCCCACTGGACTGAGCTCTTTTAGAAGAGGGACTTTGCTGGGTTTTCTCGGCTTGCCCCTGCAGACCCAGCTCCATCGTGTCCTTCCTGTTGTGTAGTGCTGTAGGCTGACCTCTATGGAGTACCCTGGATTATTCTCCCTGGCTCTAGACCTGCCTGCCTTCCAGTCTACCTGCAGGAGAGTGATGCCAAGGCAAGCCTTCTGAAAAGGAAATCCAGGGCCTCGCTGATGCTTCAGATCCCTCTTTGGATCAATCCTACCTCCAAGACTCAACAAGCTCCTTACCAAGGTGTAGAAGGTCTTACATCTATTTTTTTCCTCCTTCTCCAGGATCATCTCTTGATCCGTTGAGTCCACAAATCCAGGCAATTTTACCTTTCTATGCTTTTTACCTGGAATATTCTTGTTCTCCTGGAATGTCCTGCTACTCTTCTAAAATTCTGCCCTTATGCAACTTTCTTAAGCACATATTCTATAACAACCCCATTCATGTCTGACCACAGAGAATAGAATTAATTGCTCCCTCTCTAAGCTATGTTCCTAGTTTAATTTTTATATTTGTACTAGATGCTGTGGATCCCAAAATCAGTAGAGACCATGTTCTTAAGTTCACAGTCTGTGAGCAACAAAACTTGGCACATAATAGCTTTTCAATGGGACCAAACACTACTGAGCCTAAATAACTGTTTATGCTTCAAGACACTCAATTCTAAATGAACATGAGAAATTAGGATTTTCCAAGGAAAATATTTATAATACTAACATTTGCAACTCTGTCCCATGTTTCCATTGCTGCCTGCCTGATGGAAAATGAACATTGGGTACTCATGCCTTTAACACTGACTCAGTAAATGTGGTGAATCACCAACAATTTCAGTATGTTTTTGGTGAACATTTTGTGACTATGAGATGCTAGGAAAGGGAAGGCTGAGAAAAATAGCTAATCTTCATTTTCCCTCTATAAAGGAGATTGACAGAAAATTTTTGCTGTTACAAATAAAATGTAAAACAAATTTTCCTGGAATTGTATATGGAGATAGCAAATTAATTTTTATTAAACAGTAGGTTTTGGATGTAGAGACTGATCAGAGTTTGGATCTGTTCAAATAAATGAGAAGAAAGAGTGCTAAAAACGACCATGTTGTGATAGAGGTGTTGGATAAAGGTTGATGGGCTAATACTATGTAAAGAAACTAAAAAGAAGCAATAACAGTAATTAATATTTTGTTTAATTGAAAGATTGGAGGTTGTGATCTGCTGAGAGACAAGTATTCTTTCTCCTTTGAGCTTTTAAAGAGCAATGCTGGTAGAAAATCCTGTTTGAAGTCTTGATGGGCCACTGAGAAAAGCACTAATATTCAAGGATAGATTTGCTTCTTTACATTTCATAAATGTTTTCATTCAACTGATAAATACCTAGCAAGGTAAGAATTACTTCTATTTTATCAATGAGGTACTAATAATCAAAACTAAGAACGATTGCTTAATGCAATACAGCCAGTAAGAACCAGCCCTAGGGCTCCGGTCTTCTAAGGGCTGCAGATGGATTTGCTTTCTTTTCTTTCATCTTCCTTTGTTTCCTTGTAAATCAGTCCCCGTTTCCCCCTAGTCTCGATATAGCCCTTGTACACAGAAAGTCCTGTGGAGCCTACCTTTCATTGTCCAGCGCCCTGTCCATGTTTGCTTCAGCAGTGAATTTTCAATTGTACATTCATAAGATGAATTTGATCCTGTAACATTTAGTGTGCTGTTAACAGAAAAAGGGCCCAAAGATCCTGTTTCTTCCATATTGTTTTCAGGGATAGGCGTGTTGTTCATTTTCCACGTGATAACTGGATGAGGATAAACACTTAACACGCTGCATATTAAGAAGCTATTTGTGTTCTTCTTTTCATACTTCATCACGGGTGCGAGAAAAACTACACAGGAGAAAGAAGGACACATGAAGAAATGCCATCACTAGCTTCTTTATGACCATCTGTGCAGAATACTTTCTAATACCCATGAAATGAAAAGCTAAGTTTTATGAGCAAAACTTGGCAGTTACTGAAAGAAAAACAAAACCCAAAACTCTGTAGAACCTAAAGATAAAGTGTAGTTATCTAGAAGAAATAAAAAAGAGCAGGCATGGATATGTGGCAACTAGCAATCTCAATTCTCTAGAAACATAGCTGGAAAAGAAATCTAATGGCTTCATTGAGCAACCAAAATGAAGGTGTCTAAGTCTATAAAGCAGAGTTCATGCAGCATTCTACACTCCGCGAATACTCACTCAGAGCGCCTATTTGACTCTTTGTTTACACATAATTTTGTGATTTCTGAATCAAGGTCTGAAGCAGCTGAAAGGGACGGAAGAAAAAGAAACAAGTGCTGGAAAAAACAGTCCATTAGAAAATACTGCATATGTGTGTGTATATATTTATATGTAAAATTATACTATATACTACATACTAACTATATTACATATACATTAATAATCAGCAGCCTGATCATTAACAGAGCACATCATTCAGGAATGCTTGGTAACCTAGTAGTTAGAAATCAGGAAGCTCTGTGAGTTTCTTCGATTTTAATCGAATATCTGTTTGGTTCAATATAACAATGGGAATTAGAAACAATTAATATATTAATACAGTTAATATATTATATAGTTATATTAATACAGTTAATATATTATATAGTTATATTAACTATATAATATAACCACCATGAAGCTGTTTTTGAGTGATATTAACTGTATATAACTATATATATTAGCTATATTAATGGCTTAGAATTATAGTTATATAGGTATAGTGTTATATATAGTTATACAGAGTAGGAAATCATATAATATAAAAATTAACCTCATTTATAATACAGACAAATGCAATCTAAATCAACAATTCCATATTTTTCAGTCATGATATAGGCAGATACTTGGTACTGATAAGACTAAGGGGAAAGTGGACACTGTTAGGCTGCTAGTGTCGGTAATGTATTTAAACCCTCTGGTAATTTGCTTTAGGTTACTTCCCAGGATTAAGTAGAACTACAAGGATGTTCATCACAACCATGTAATGTAAAACACTGGAAATGCCTGAATACCCACCAACAGAGGAACAGTTGTATCATTTATAACAGTAGTATACTACAAGATGCTGTGCATTAGAAACAAGTAGATTTCTGTATATTGACTTGGAAGGAAGCTCATGGCATATTAAGTTAGGAAAAAGACGCTTACTAATAACATAAAATGATGCCATTACTAGGTTTCGTGAAACTTTACACGTGCACTTACCTCCCACCTTTAGCACCACTTTGTTTGTAATGCTTTGAATTTTTGTTCCTACATAGCAGGTATAAATCCCTTCATCCAGAAGGCTTAATCTTCTGAAAAATAGAGATGCGTTCCCATTTTGAATCTCATTATAGAAAAGCGATGTCCTGTTTGCATATCTGGGATCTTGGTTTTCCAAATAGTCACTGCCTTTGAAGTAACTGTGAACGTTGTAGCTATCTTGATACTTCCAGTGTATTATGACTTCAGATCCACTCTCAAATGAGGAAGGGAGGATTACATCTTCATCAAGTCTTCCAATGACGGTTTGTTCATTCATATAAACATTACTGAAGAAAGCCAAAAGAAATGTGTCTACAGTCAAGAGCAGAGAAGTTATGAAGAGAATTAGTGATGTGTGCCTGTTCAGGATTATACCAGAACTACCTAGAAGAACCTTCCTACGTTAGCAGCCTGATTATTAATGGACCACATCATTAAAAACACTTGCTGTCTGGTTATTAGAAACAAACAATGAAGCTCTGTGTTTGAGTTTTAATTTTAATTGAATATCTGTTTTATTCAATGTAACTGGGGGAATTGGTAACAGCCCAAGGCATAGAATCACTGGTTTGCTGCCCACTTGATCAATAGTCTCATCTCTCTTCCAGTCCTGGCCTGGAAATAATGTATGTTAAAAGACTCCTTTTGATTTCATTCCCAGAACACATTCACATTTAACTCCTATTATAGCAATAATAAACTAGTTTATCTAGTTAGCTACAGCCAGCAGGCCATAAAAGAATGGAATAAACTCAGCTTGGTTGGGTAAGAAAATTTTTGGAGCCTGTAGAAAACAGCTGGGTTCAGGAATCTGATAGGAATATCTGTACACTAGATCTAAACCGGGGAGGACATGAGCAGGAGTCCAAAAGGGAAACAGGGTCACTCATTTGCTTTGACTTTCAGACTGCTCTCAGGATGTCCTGAATTGGTCAAAACATAGGTAAGGAATATCTGGAGATAAATGTGGAAGCCCAATCCCCAGTTCTCTTGATTTACTTATTTTGTTTTGTTTTCACTGTCAACTTCACAAGTTGATTTCAAAAAAAAATGAAATCAACAAAATAAGGGATTTTTGCAAAGAAAATATACCCAGATGCTTCCCATCATTGAAGGCAGTAATCTAACTTCTTTGATTTACAAAATATTTTGAGTAAATCTTGTGCCCTCTCTATGGATTCTAAGATATTAGGACTGGAAAGGGCCTTATTTTTTAGACAATGGAGTAACTCCTTTGGATCATGCCCAGGCCACCCAAGATGGAAGAAGTGGGTGCTCAGATGGCTCTGTCACAGTCTTTATCCTCTGCCTTCCCCTCTGGGATTCTTTCTACCCTATCACATCCCACCTCTCTTCCTCAGAGAGACTTAGTTTCTCTGCAGAGAGCTAGAGGGATGTGGCATTATGATGAGAGAAAGACACGGAAAGATGAAAAAGGAAAAGAGTGATTGTGGAGCTCCCTAATTGCTCTGCTGAACCCCTCTAATGTTTCACTGGATAATTAAGAATGCCTGTCATAGGACCTAGCGAAGCTGATAATGCCTTCTGTCAAGTGGTAAGTACCAAGCTTACACTTAAAAAAAAAATCAATCAATCAAACTTGCCTTTCTAGTGAGCTTATTTCTGGTAGCAGATAATAGATTAGAAAGAGTCTTAATCAGAGTGGACAGAAAAAATATATATCATTTTTAGTCTTCATGCAGACTTCCTGCCTGTTCCTTGCTTCTGATTAACTGATCATTTAGGATAGTTCACGATGCTATGGCTATGGAGGAAATAGCCACCTTTCATTGTGTGCTCATGTTTCTATCTGATGATACAAATAGCTAACACTTGTATTACAGAGGAAATTACCTTGAAATCCACTCCAAGATGATGTGAGAATGAAGAAGAAAGATAGTACTCTCTGTGCCTTCATGTCTTGTGCAGGACATATTAGTCATGCTATCAAAGAGAAGTAAAGTGCACATGTTATGGATTTAAAATGCAAAAGGGAATTGGAAAAGAGTAGTACATTCACATGAATAATTCTTTTGTAGCCATTAAATATGATATTGTAAAGGATGGTTCAATGGCATGGAAGGAATTTCTCAATAGGTTATAGGAGAAAAATTAGATTATAATACAATTTCTAAATAGCATGGTTCATTTTTTAAAAGCATACACTTTTCTGCTCATAGGATACTGACAAGACATATGACTAAATATATGAGGATGTTAAATCTGAGGAGTAGGTTTCATATCTGAAGCAGTACCTGCTATATAAGAGGTGCTGAAACATGCCTCTTGAATGAATAAAGATTTGGTATATATGCAACAGTGGTTTTCTGGATAATAGTTTGTTATTTTTAAAGCTTTCTACATGGAAATATAGCTTTTATGACAGAAAATACTAAAACCAACCTCAATTCAATATTAAGTGCCAGTGGTGTTAACTATGATGTTATTTCTAATCATACATAAAGAACAACTAAAACCTGAAAACATATTTTTACATATCCAATACTAGTGCAAGCCATTAAATTCATGGTTAACAGAGTATTTCAAAAAACTCAAAACAAGAAAATATTGATAGTAAAACGTGTACACACAATACAGTTTCAAGTAAGTAAAATAGAACTGATTTTCCCAGATGATAGTGTTAAAGATAATATTTACAGGGTAACAAATAGGTTGTTTAAAGAACAGCATATACTTGGTTTTAAAATCTCTAAAAGAAAGTTTTAAAGATCTAATTTGTGGCTAGATGTGATTGCTCACACCTGTATGCCCAGCACTTTAGCAGACCAAGGCAAGCGGATGGCTTGAGGTGGTCAGGAATTCAAGACCAGCCTGGCCAACATGGCGAAACCCTGTCTTTACTAAAAATACAAAAATTAGCCGGATGTTGTGGTGCTTGCCTATAGTCCCAGCTACTCAGGAGGCTGAGGCAGGAGAATCGCTAGAACCAGGGAGGCAGAGGTTGCAGTGAGCTGAGACCACACCACTGCACTCCAGCCTGGGTAAGAGAGTGACACTCTGTCCCAAAAAAAAAAAAATTGGGGGGAGCTCTACTATTACAAGAATATATTCTATATTTGTTATGGGATATGTGATTTAAGAATGACTTAAAACTATCCTAAAAAGTGAAATTAATCATGCAATTGTTGATCTGTAACAAGCCTGCACATATGTCTCCTGCATCTAAAATAACAATTTTTTAAAAAAAGTAAAATTAGATTTCTTAATCACATCTTATCAAAATAAAGCCTGGTAGATTAATAATTTAGAGTTTCATTTTTACATTTTAAAGACTATAAGAAAGTTATTGAAAACACAACCTTAGGAAGAAGGCCTTTTAATATAACTGTACATTTCCTATTATAGATATAGCACTACAAAAATGAAAAAAAGCAAAAAAAATATAGAAATATGTTTGCAATATGACAAAATTATTACTGTAATTATTTTTATTTCCTTAGAGTAATAACTAAGATACTTGGTAAAGTCAAAAGTGCTCTAAAATAGTATTCGTTATCAAAATTAAGACCTTTATATTTCTTCCTATGGAAGTATTTGAATGTATAATATATAAAAGGATATCACCGTGATTGTCTCTGAATAGTAAGATTATAAGTAATTGTTAAACTCATTTTTCTTCTATGAAAATATGTAAACATGTAATAATACTTTTTGCCTCTGTCATTTAAAAAACCTTAAAATTTAATTACAGTCTCTTTCCAAGCAAAAATTAACTCAAATTCACCTTGTTTAATGTAACTTTGAAACAGTCCATGTCCATTGTCCTACTAGAGGTTCATTCCCATTGCCTAGGTTGACTCCAATGTTTGCTACCTTCTTCTGAAACTGACATTCCCTTTTCCCATCTACCCTCCAGCTGATGCTCTTACTTCATTAATTATTGTGATTGATTATGGCTACTCCCTCATCCTCCTATTCCTAGCTCAACCAACCTATTAACATATAGGTGCACCTTTTTTGCCTCTCCTTCTACTCTTATCCAAGGCCAAACCCTTCACCGTGCTCTGCACCTCACACCTTTCTGCATTCGAGA
The DNA here is from genome assembly GCA_004027715.1 of Plecturocebus donacophilus. Taxonomy (NCBI): domain Eukaryota; kingdom Metazoa; phylum Chordata; class Mammalia; order Primates; family Pitheciidae; genus Plecturocebus; species Plecturocebus donacophilus. The sequence continues at coordinate 134,049 of PVKP010001378.1, read as the reverse complement.
AATTTGTCCCTGCAATCTCATTTCCTTTCTACTGCATCATCAGGATTTCTCTTTCTCCTGAATCAATTCTGTAAGCATAAATGCTCCAATCACCCATCTTAGGAACATGAGAAAAAAAAAAATTCTCCCCTTACTCTTGGTTACCTCTTTCTCAGCTCCATTAATTTTTTGAAATACTTGTCTAAATAGCTGTCTTCATTTCCCACTTTACAATCTCCTATCAACTCTCAGCTCTTTTCTGCACGACATGTCATAAGCTGCCCTTGTCAGTGTCACCAAGAACACCAAAAACAGTGATGTCGTTTTTCCTTCTCTAACTCAACTTCACAGCAGCATTTAATGTAATTGACTGTTAACTTCCTTTGTTGAGTCTTGTCTTGGTTTCTGGAACATCAAACTCTCCTAGTTTTTCCTTCCTCACTGCTGTTCCTTCTTAGTCCTTTATGGGTTCTCTTCTGCTTGCCCTATTTATGTGGAAATATGGGATGTTCTTAGGGTTTTTACTTTCTCTCTACTCTCTCCATAGGCGAGTTTGTTTCATGACTCTGAATGTAATCTGCACATCAAGGATTCTCAAACTTATCTACTGGGTCAAGGTCATACATTCAACTGTTCTTCTGAACTGTTCATTTAGATGCCCAAAGTTAACATGAGCCCTTATTTCCATCTCATTCCCTTTTCCATCACTCTATGACCCACCCTAAACACAACAACACAGCAAAAAGTATCCTGTTCTTCCTCCAGTCTTCATCTCAATAACTAGTACCAAATTCTTCCAGTTGTTTGGGCCAGAAACTTAGAAATCAATCTTGACTCTTCCATTCTCTCATGCCCCATATCTAATCTATTAATCAATCTTTTTGTTGTTATTAATGAATTAGATAAGCTCCATTATTTGTCCACTTCTCTCCAACCCTACTATTACCATCCTGCTCCAAAGCCACTATCACCTACCTGGATATCTACGAATAGGCATTTGGCTAATTACCCTTTTCCTACTGTTGTCCCCTTCCAGTCCACTGTCAGTACAGCGGTCAGGAGTCATATTTTGAAAATAGAAGTCATTCTATAATATTCTCATAATTAAATCCCTCCAGTGGCTTCCCACCACACTTAGAATAAGATCCAGATTCTTAACCCTAGCATCCCAAGCCTTGAATACTCTGGCTCCTGGTCCTGTCTGTCACCCCAGCCCTTTCCATGGCAGCCCACAAAATACATTCCAGGAGACTTGTGAACACAAGTGCTCTAATTCAAGGGTCAGCATGAGCATGAGCTGAAAATTGAGGCTTTGAGGACTATTTAATTCAAGTTTTGAATAAAATGACAAATTACAGTAACCCATTTATCATCTGAGATAAAGTACTACAAATTAAAAAAAAAAAATACCCAACCTCTTCCACCCAAAGGCTTGATTTAATGCTGTTGAAATAATTCCAGCATTCAGCTAAGTGAGGCAGTTAATGAGTATTTGGTCCTATTTTTATGCCTAGGTTTTATTTTTAGACATTTATTTTTTTTCCCCAAAAGCAGCAGAAAGCTTCCACCTTAGATTATACTGAAGTCACCCAAGTTGCAATCAGCACACTTACAAAAGGGCTGAAATGTGAGAAGCATCTTCTTCTAGTACATTTTGGCAGGATTCCAGATGTGAGGGAGAAAGGCAGAGAGAGACAGCCTCTGCAATAGAATATGGCAAAAAAGAAACCCATATGCTAAGACTAATCAGACAGAAGAGAAAATTGAGGCCATTTCTACAAGCATAAAATAGCAAAAACAGAACAACTACCCCATACCCATCTTGATGGCTGCAGACTAAATTGACCACAACCATCAGTACTAATTGTGACAATGATGATGGGAACATCACTTGCAGTTGGGACAGATTCTCTAACCTGCACATTCGTAACACTCAAAACCATTTCATAACGTATATGTATTTTACAATATCATGTTGTACACAGTAAAAATATATAATGTTATCTGTCAATATTGTTTTAAAAAGACTAGTCCTGGCCTTATAACTGCTGGTCTCAATCTGGCCAGAGCCACAGAACAAGTCAATTCTCTTTTTTTGAAAAAGAATGTTTTGCCTCACTATGGTCAGCATGCCAGTTCACAAATGTTCTGTATTCCTTTGAGGAAACGCAGCTTCTAGGGTGCTACATTCTCCTCTGCATTGTTTTACTTTCTGTGCTTCGCCACAGTGCTCATGGCGCTGAGCTAGTTGTAAAAGACTCTTAACAAAGGAAAACTCTGTAGCATCCTGGAGCTGCTCCTTAGCATCCACTTAGATTTTAATAGGATTGACTGTTTAGATGGAAAAAGAACAAAAGACCAATATCAGGATTACCCTCTATTTACTCAGAATCTCTCTCCTGATGTTCTACAGTGAAATTCCACCATTTAGGGCACTTACACATGTACTGAAACTTTGATCTCTAGGGGTACTGTCTTTGCCTTCAGTTCTGTTTTGGTATGTTTTTGTTTTTGTTGATTTTGGAAATGAGGCTAAGATTATGTGCTAACACATGTTGGGGGAGGTAAAGAGGTACAATTGCAGGGTAGGAAGAGTGAAGGAAAAGGGGAAGTGAAACAAGGAAGAATGCAAAGCAGATTTGCCAGCCACAGCTTCAGAAAGGAAAATAGAGCCATTTGCTCAGTCACAAGGGCCAATCTCTAGACATGCTCTACAGAACCACAGCAGCTCAAAACAGTCCATCAGAGGAAAAGAACGAAAGGAATTTATCTATAAGTTGCCCCCTACTGGTTAAAGGTCCCCCCACGGGCGTTAACTCCTATGTTCTTCCTGGTTGTGCATATGGCCCCTTGGGACAACCACTGCAAAAGCCAAATGCCATGCCTCACTGAATGACATTTTAACTGTATGACACTTTGTGTTTGAGTCTGGAAACATAGGAAAGGTGAACCCGCGGTCTGTGTGAGTTTCCTTGGGTCATGTCTGGACTCTGCAGCTGCTGCGCTTCCCGTGGTGGTAGGCATAGTGGAGGACATGTTGAACTTGGCCTCCCCAGAGGAGACGGGTCAGCTGGTGACATTTGGAAGTTGGGCCTGGTCTCTTTTTGTCTAACCAGTTGAGGGCCCAAGAGACAAGAGAAACCCAGAAAATTTAGGGAGGCTCATAAGTTGGGTCCAGTAAAAGTAGTTATTTTAAAAATACCACACATTTGCTATCTGATATTCTGCGAATTTGCAGTTAATCACCTACATAGATTCCCTTTTACTGCTTTTATTGATATAGTTTTTATGCATGCATTGCTTAGCTGCCGCTACCTGCTCACATAACTTCAACTTTCTTTGGAGGATTGCACTGGGATGATGGAAGCTGGACTTCTCTGGTTACATTGCTTTGCGACTCCCTGCCCCAGTGGTATCTTCAAGGCAAGAAACACGCAGTAGTCCAGAGCTCCCCTGGGTTCAGGCTGAGCCTTCACCTGAAGCCACATTCTTTCTTAGCTTCTTTCTCTGCATCCTCCTGCTTCTCACTCTTCCTTACAGGAAGTTTCTCACAGTTAATGAGAACAGGCCTTCTTTACGTGCCCCATAAATCCTCAACTCAGGAGGGGCTGGTTCCCTGGAAGCAGAGCCCAAGATGAAGCACTTGTACAGGTTCATTACACATTACACAAGAGGGTCCAGGAAACTACTCATGCTTCCAGGGACCATTGTCCAGCTCAGCCTTCAATCACGAAATGTTTCTTCTTGCCAAAAGGGTATCTAATATAATCCTCCTTAATAGCTTTCTATATCAGAAAGAAGATAGCTAGACAGAGTGGGTTTTTGTTGTTTTAGCAAGAATGCTGAAAGCTGAGAAAACTGATGAAAGAAATCGTCAGGGTTAACAGGGCAGACAGTAGGCATTTTGTCAAATACATCAAGGTAGTGAGCAATTGAACAAAACTCCATTAAATAAAGTTAGTGTTGGACATGTACACATGTAAGGCCAAGGACTTCTTGAAAATAGTCACCTTTTTCTCTGTAAAACATGCTGCTAGATGCCCATGGCCCACCAAGTGCTTCTAGAAAGCCAGTGTGCACTTTCTGAACATTTCTACCCCCGGCAGTTCAGTGGATTATCATCAAATAATTTAACAAAATGTTATGTTAATTGATTAAATGGGAGGACAAGACTAAACCTGGTATTTCTTCAGTGGGTAATTGAGTAAGATGAATGCTTTGGAAAGGCTAAATAAAAGCAAGTCACCAAAAAAAATGAAAAAAAAATCAGCTATTGGATTAGATGTGGGGGAGACAATGGCAAAGAATTCAAGCAAATTGCAAGAGTCTAGGAGGAAGTGGACTTTTTTGCACATATTTGAATGCAAAGGTCTCTGGCTATTTTTAAGAAACAAAAACTGAAAATACTGAATAATGCATTATTGATTCCACTTGTTCTACTGATACAGAAAAAAAAAAAAAATCAAACAGTGGCACCATACTCAGGACAAGGCTTTGACTCTGCTTTTCCCAAAAGACTAGAAAATGAGTGGACTTTTAAGTTGAGATTTTAAAAATTCAAAACGTATAATTCAAATAACTTTTTCTTAGCTAGACTAACTAGTTTTTTGGGAGGAGGGGGAGGTAGATGGAGTCTCGCTCTATTGTCCAGGCTGGAGTGCTGTGGCATGCTCTTGGCTCACCATAACCTCTGCCTCCTGGGTTCAAGCGATTCTTCTGCCTCAGCCTCCTGAGTAGCTGGGATTACAGGTGCATACCAGCACGCCTAGCTAATTTTTGTATTTTTAGTAGAGGCTGGGTTTCACCATGTTGGTAAGGCTGGTCTCGAACTCCTGACCTCATGATCCACCCGCCTCAGCCTCCCAAAGTGCTGGGATTACAGGTGTGAGCCACTGCATCCGGCCAACTAGTTTTTAACCAGACATATCTGATTATGTCAGATGTAAGGACTTCCATTGAATGAAATGAAAGCTCTGCAATGTTATGGTGAACTCTCAAAGCAGATAATGTGAAACCAAGCTTCTGTAACATTGAGGAGGATCAGCAGTATCAGGGGCCAAAAAATCTGGACTACACTGAGGTAGGAAGCTAGAAACTTCTTTTCCAGTGTTAATTTAAGTTTATCACCTAAGTCTGATATCAGAATTCCATCCAATGCTGGTTACAGCTGTTACATTTAAATACATCTATTGTGTGGTAAGTGATATATCCAGCAATCATCATTCCCCAGTATGAAATTAATCATTCCCACTCAATCCCTTTGTCATCTTTTCAAATCCAGAAGTAAAGAACGCCTACTTGTATCTACATATCAAGGTGCTTGGGTGGGTGACCTGTAACTGAATATCAGAATCAAGGATTTGGTATGAAGAATAGGCAAACCTAATCTAGATAAGACTTACTCCTACCTGCATAGACTGCTTAGAGCTTTTATTAACTGATGCTTTATAATAGACTGTTTTCTATCAAGTACTTGTGCCTATGTACACCTGAATTAGTGGCTATCAGTCCTCAGAATTTAAAGCAGTTGCTAACTTGACCAGCTGGTACACACACGCACACACACACACACACACACACACACACACACACACACAAACTCCTGGCCTAGTTCTGTGTATGCACTTCAGTAAGTCATTTCCTAAGCACAGTGGTTATCATGTTGGCTTTGTACCAGTGAGTATTTTGTGCTCAGAGTCAATTCTTCCAAATAACTTTGGTTTGTAAAGCTTCATTGCTTCAGCAGCCTTCTCTTCTACTCACAATCCATACTTAAGTTAGAGCCAAAAAAGGTTCAAGTTCTGAGAAACAAGAGAAAAAAAATACCCTCCAACTTATCTGGACCTCCTAGGAAACAGGGCCAGGTCATTCTTTGTATGGTATCCCACACTGTCATCCAGAAAGTTTTAACATCCTTCTTGCCATTAAAAAGATATGATTTGAATATCTAGCAGCAAGCTAAATTCTGAGAAATAAATGAGTCTATTACTCAAAAAAAAAAAAAAAATATATATATATATATATGATTTGAGCATCACCTATGAGTTACAAACTGTACAGGGATGAGTCAGTCCCTAATCTCAGAAAGCTCCCCCTGGTACCAAAAGATAGGTGAATTCCGTAAGCAAATAAATCACAGTACAGAGATGGATGCAGACAGAAAGAAGGCTCCCACCAGGTGCTGTGGAAGGACACAGGAAAGACGCTTGAGCTTGGAAGGGGCAGGGTGTTGAGGAAGACTCTCAAAGCATCGGGTTTGAGGGACAAAGAGACGGTGGCCTGTAAGGAAGAGTAGAAGGTTACTCTATACAGACAATAGAACAAAGGCGCAGCAGCAAGAGAGAACATAAATCCTATATCATAATAATAATACGCAGCTGGCCACATGGTAGAGAAAATGCTGGAAAGATTTCCAAGTGGTAGATCAGGACCCTAATTTTAAGCCACACTAGAAAGCTAATGATGAAGTCAGATTGTGTTTTAGAAAGATCATATCAATGGGATTACAGTGGTTGAGAAAAAGGAGCCAGGCCAGGTGCAGTGGCTCACGCCTGTAATCGCAGCACTTTGGGAGGCTGAGGTGGGTGGATCATCTGAGGTCAAGAGTTCGAGACCAGCCTGGCCAGCATGACAAAACTCTGTCTCTACTAAAAATACAAAAAATAAGCTGGGCATTGTGGTGGGTGTCTGTAATCCCAGTTACTCAGAGGCTGAGGCAGGAGAATCACTTGACCCTGGGAGGTGGAGGTTGCAGTGAGCCGGGATTGCACTACTGCACTCCAGCCTGATCAACAAGAGTGCAACTCCATCTCAAAACAAAAAAGAAGGAGCCAGCTGATAAGCATCAATTGGGTAAATGCAATAGAATACCATTAAAAGAAGACGTTAGTAGGAGATGGATAACATGTGGAAGGACACTGTGACAGACATCAGTATCATCTCTCCTTCCTTGCAAACACCTCCTCAAGTTGTATTGCAGGATGCGATTGCCTCTATTTTTCTTTCTTTATTTTTTTTTTTATATTTTTTTTTTTTTTTTTTTTTTTTTTTTGCAAAAGAAAGAAAAAAAAAAGAATGAAAGAGGGAAAGAAAGAGGAAGAGATTTTAGAAAAGGAGAGAGAAAGAAACAGCAAATATTTTTTGAGCAAATATTTTTATATTTTTTGAGATGGAGTTTCGCTCTTGTTACCCAGGCTGGAGTGCAATGACACCATCTCGGTTCACCACAACCTCCGCCTCCTGGGTTCAAGCAATTCTGCTGCCTCAGCTTCCTGAGTAGCTGGGACTACAGGCATGCACCACTATGCCCAGCTAATTTTTATATTTTTAGTAGAGATGCCTCTATTGAAAAGAACTGACAAAGTGTCCAGAAAGGTAAATGAGATGAGCATGTCTGGCTCAGGATGGAAACGAGAGCCTCTAAATTGAATGCAAGAACAGAACATGATGGCAAACCCCTTCCCTCTACTTTCGGAGCGTTGATTTGATGCCCGGAGCTGTAGCTGCCATCTTACAGTTGTGAGGAAACAAGTACCAGCATTAAGAAGTCACAGTAACAAGTATGACAGAGCAGATGGATGGAAAGAAGCTGGGTTTGTGATGACACTGTCAAGTCTCTGCTCCTGCCTATGCTGGACCCTCTCCCTCTAGTCTTCCTGTTAATTAAGTAATACATTTAAACTACCGTGAGTTGGATTTTCAAATGTCTCCAAACATTCCAAAGTGACGAAAAATGAAGATAATTAATGACGAAAACTAAGAGATGAAGAGTTACTGATACATAAACTAGGCTGGTTTTTTTTTTTGTTTAAATAAATAAATCAGTGAAAACCAAATGTCTCCTTTCACAACAAAATGCTGAAAGAAGATGTGTTATATTTTAACGATCATGTAAAATGTAAGAGACGTGCATTTGCTTAGTAATGGTAGCAAAACACTTTTAATCTTGAAGCTAAAACAAATGTTAGTTATGAGCCAGTGCAAGTTTGTAGTAAGTTTAATGTGCCTTATGGTTTTTATAGGAGTTTTCTGACAGAAAAACCACATTATCTTAAAAATTCCTATTTATTTTTAGTGTCAACATTAAAAGGAAAATACTGACTCTTAACTGAAGCATTATCTTGCAAATATGGGAATTTTCTTTTATACAAGAAAAGAGTTTGAGGCTTGGCATAGTGACTCACCCCTGTAATCCCGGCACTTTGGGAGGCCAAGGTGGGCAGATCAACTGAGGTCAGGAGTTTGATATCAGCCTGACCAACATGGTGAAACCCCATCTCTACTAAAAATATAAAAATTAGCTGGGCATGGTGGCAGGAGCCTGTAATCCCAGCTACTCGGAGTCTTGAGGCATGAGAATTGCTTGAATCTGGCAGGCAGGGGTTGCACTGAGCCAAGATCGTGCCACTGCACTCCCAGCCTGGGCAACAGAGGGAGATTTCATCTCAAAAAAAAGAAAAAAAGAAAAAAGAAAAGAGTTTGGCTATTTTACCCTCCAGGACCCCTGTTTCCTTGTTTCTTTCAAAGAAAAAAAAAGAGTAAATCCTTCTTTTCAAGAGGTCTTTAAAAATAAGGCTATAAGGTAATAAAACAATATACAATTTCAGAGTGCATAGCTGGGACTTGAATATTTATAGGAAGAATGAATTTGATATCTTATGACACAACTGTGTATTTCAAAGCCTTCACTTTATAAATTTAACACTAAATTTAAGACTAAAGAAGGAACAATATAAAAGCTTTTATTTGGTATATAGACTTTCAAATGCACAGAACTTGAGTTTGATGTATTTGAACACATGAGTATGTTGGTCCATTCATATAAATCAAGCTGCCAAGATATACCAGCTAGGTCAACCTTTGTTTAGTTCTATTTGTTTCTATAATTAGAAATTCTCCAATGAAGTTTTCTGAGTTTAGTAAAGACTGGCAAATTTAGGTGAGAGAGGGAGCATGTGTAACCAATGTCGAGCGATTTATAGGATAGGAAGATTTCTTTAAGTGGGGCATCTTTACCCACGCCCCCATCTGCTCAGGCAGTGAAATCCAGGTCCAGCATGAGTCACTATGGAATGAGTCTCCTTACACTGGTTTCCAATACTTCACTGTCCAAAGATCAGCTACCACCTTCTTTGAGAGAGAGAAACTCTGTCATCTACTCTCCTCTCCATTTAACACATCTCTGGCAAGTCCTCCCTGTCTCAATTCTGTTCCTTCCTATCTTTCCCTGAACCTTAGCTGTCCTCCTAATCTGCCTGGCCCTTCACTGAGGGGCTCTTTTCTCATATCCTCACACACTGAGTAACATTTCTGGACCCTGTTGCTCCCTCTAGTTATGATCCTAATTCCCATCTACCTTTACCTTCCAAGTCTTATTTGGGGCCACATCTGTTGCCACTCCTCACTCCCTGCTCACAATTTAAAGTCCTTTGAACCAGATTTTTCTTTCTTATCAATTCTGAAATCATTTTGGAAAGGCCCCAAGTGAAACAACTGACAAACCAAAGACATTCTTAAACCCAATAAGAGACGTCCAGCCACTCTTCCCTGGCCAACAAATGAGGTGTTCTTTCGTACGTGTTGTAAGTTTGGCAGGAGGAATTGTCATATCAGAGGAGCAGATCATGTAAGTAAAAAAAGATGGAAGAAAGAATCAATGAACAGTGTTTACTAGGAGATTTTACCTGCTAAAATAGAATCAATAATTTTCTCTTTCCTCCTGCATCTTATTTAACCCTTTTGGTAGTATGAATGCTACCTTTCAGTATTACTAAACATACATTAATATATGCATTACATATATATTATGTGCTATATACTAATATAGCATACAGTAAGACACTGTAATTCTAGGCACAATCACATGAAGTATTATAATTTTCATTTTATAGATGAAGACATTGAGGTTCAGAGAAGTTAATTAACTTTCTCAAGCTTACAACTGACAAATGGCAAAGTCAAGACTAAATTAAGTTGGGCTCATGACTCTGAGGCCTTCTATTAACCACTCTACTGTGAAATCTCACAGGTCACATCAGGGATTCACCACCCCAAGGCGATTCCCCTGACAAGCAACTATGGAGAAGCTGATCGTTTATTTCAGTGTATATTTAATCTTTTTGGGAATCTTGACCTTTTTGTGAGTCTTATCTCTGGCTCCAAAAAGTTATTTCATCTCAGCAAGTGGTTGATGGTGATTGTAAAACCATGTACGGTTTTATAGTTATAACTACTGTAAAACCTGTATCACATCAGAAAAGAAGTTAGTGCAACAACTCTAAAACAGGCTGTTTGCTTTCAGTGGCTCAGTTTTCCTGTGGCAAACAGGCATTCCATTAATTATTAATAGTAGCCTCTTTTACTTTCAAAAGTGTTCCGGTTTGAATGATAAATTATATGATCACTCTACTTATGTACCATTGCCATCTTAGTCTCCTGAAAATATTGATTTGAACATGTAATCCATCTGCCCAAAAGTCAAGAGCTCTTGCTAAGTGTGTGGGGACATTTATGTACGCCCAGAAATCCTGCCTCCAGGACAACTCTCTCTCCCTGTTTTATCTCATCCTGGAGAGACTATTAACCATTGTTGATCACAACAGTCTGCTCTACCATTCCATCTAAGGATAGGCTAAATAATCCAGGTGTGAATAATCATGGCAACCTGTCCAAGGTGAAAGGGGGACGTGTAATCCAAGAAAGGCCACAGTCCTACTGCAAATTAAACAAGGGCTCTTTCTGCTAGGCTTGTAGACAGAAAGCGTGTATTTAGACCTGCTGGGAGCAATAATTCCTGCCACAGAAAGAGAACTTCAGCAGAAAGAAATCAATCAACGACGAGAAGTGAACAGGAAGTCTGAGGGTGAGTGTTTGATGAGAAGTAGTCAAGTGTACCAGAGCATACGAGTGCCCCTCAGTAAGCATGTTTTCATGACTTGGTTCCTATGCTTCTTACTTCAATTCTATAAACTATGCCAGTAATTTTCCATTCTATGTAATGCTAATAAAATACCTCTGCTTAAGCTCATCTGAATTGTTTCTATAACTTACATGTAAAAGTATACCGACACCTCATATTCCCTAAAATTTCATCTTCAATAATATTCAAAGATATGAAATATTTTAAAATCCTAATGTGCAATCTGGCAGAATGTCAAAGATACACACACACACACACACACACACACACACACACACACATATACATATGTGTTTGTGTGTACATATACATTTAATATTCAGTTCTGAGAAAGATACCTGGAGATAGTGGCTTAAATTATTGGTGAGGTCATACACTGATAATCAAGTTTCTGAAAAGCAATTTGGTGATTTTTTCAAATGCCTTTAAAATTGCAAGACGTTTTTGTATCATTTAAGGTGAGTTTAGTGACAAGCAACAAACAAGTTGAGGACATAATCAAGAAGGAAATTAGAGGGACACTGGTAACTCCAGAACTCAAGGAAGAATGACCAAGCACCAGAAACAGCAAAGGCCCAGACAATTCCCAGAAAGTCAACATAGGAACCCTGGACACTTCCTGGGTTCTGTTACACAGTGACTCAGTTCCAATCAAATTTCACCTAGATAGGTCTCTGTTCTACTTTCTAAAGTTTCTGGGGAGAACCCACTTTGATTATGTACTTCTACTCTTGGGAAAGTTAGCCATGGCTAGGACATCCAGAGATTAAGGGAGGACATCAAGATATAAGCTGCTCAGTTAATTTATTGGTATATTTCTATTCATTCAACTTTGACTGTACAAATACGCACATTCTGCATAGACGACGATACCTCCACCTAACACCACCTAAATACTCTATGAACAATGGTAAGCTCACTCATCTTCACAGTGGCAAGCGACCAGAGTTACCCACAGCTGCTGCATCTGGGAGTAATAATATATTTCACAAGGCCACTGCTCGTTAAGATCAGTGCTTCTCAAACTATCTATAGTAAAGCAGCAGTAAACTTTGTCATGAACAAATTCATTGGGAAAGTGCAATAAAAATGAATTACTAGAAAAATGAAATTAAAGAACATCAAATGCAATCCTCAATTTTTATTATTACATACAATAGGCATAGAGATTTTAATGCTACCTGAACAGCATAATTTTAAACACCCTAATTCTGCACCTCTCTCATCATGAACCAGTAATAAACAGTTCACACACACCAGCATGCAGACCCGCCCCGACTTTGAATAGTACTACTCTTGGTAATGCCATTTCCCCTCAAATCCACATCGACCTCTGGTCCAAAATGCACACTTTACCACAAGCAGCACACTGTGTGTAAAATATGGAGAGAAAACATTTTGCTCTAAGTCATGACACAGCAAGCAAGGAAACAGATCTTTCTTTCTGTCACTTATCTTTAAGCCAGCGCTGGTATTAGGTATTCTCTTTGCTATTACCCAGACGGTAATCTTCTTACCCTTGGCCAGCCCCTCAGCTTTTTTTTCAATAAAATAACCCAAACCTTGGTTCTTGAGCTGTTGCAGTTCCTAGTGGCCTTGCGTGTTGAACGGCAATCATCTTTGACTAATCTTTCCCACTGAGCACATGAGGAAAAGTAAGGACCCACGGAATTCCTTTCACATTCCTTCTAGATCTGTTGTACAGCAATATTGCATCTCCCCATCCTAGGCAAAGTCAGTCACTTCAGCCAACACAGTATCTGCTTTCTGCCATTTGTTGTCCCATAGTAGGAAGAGCCCAAATGGCCAGTTTTAGCTTCCAATTTAGAACCACAGTGTATTACATAATGAAAGCATTCCTTTCTTAAGTACTAACAAGAAGTGAGTTACCCTAAGAAGAACAACAAGCAAACATTTGGGGAATAGGTTAATTAGTTATCATTGGACACATTAGTCCCTCCTCACTTCTTGGTTCCTAGGTCCATGTTTTTCACTTATAGGGAAACTAGTTTCTTACTTCAAACACTAGCTCAGAGCCTAACCACTGTTCTACAAAGCAGAGATGTCATCAGATGGAAGAAGATGCCCTATGAGATTGCAGCGCTGTCTTCAGTGACCATTGCACCACGTCATAAGGCTAACTGCTTCATATGTAGGAAACATAAAACAGTGAATCACATTTTAATTAGACCATTGACTTCATTCTTTTTGATCAAATAACTCTAACTCCCTTCACAGCCTATTTGGGTGGGATAACAAGATAGTTGATGAGGCATTTGGGAAGTTTGCAGGTGGTAGTACTGGCAGGGGCACAACAGGGAGGAAAGTAGGAAAAGAGAATGCTGCTCCCTTCCATAATGAGAGCCACTAGGTACAATACAAGGAGTTGACTGTGTTTACTAGGTATGATGCCATATCGGAGAGGTGGGCTGGTCTCTAAGGTTGACAGCTGCTACTCAGCTGTCGTAGCAGCATGGTCTGCTTTGATGAGGGAAAGGCTGTGTGGTGGAGTCTGTACAAAGCCCCTATCACTACTGCTGTGGCTGCCTCAGTCATGTGCTATCTGGAAGCTCATCAGAAAGGCTGAAGCAGCAGCTCTCAAGAGCACGAATAGGCATTCATACAGTCAGGTCAGTCCAGCCTCCTTTTCATGTTTGCTCAATGCACTCCTTAACTGTCTCACGTTCTGCATCCATTCCAGCGTTCCATGCTCACATCCCTTTTCTTGACCAACATGCACAAGAGCTTGTTACAGAGCCTGACTTTGGGTCTCATCTTCATTCAGGTAAAGTTACAATGAGATTATTACCCAACACTCTACCTATCGAGAGGCTTTCCCTTCTCCATTGTCTTTCAGGGTTAGCCCTGTCAGAGGCTCTAAAGCTGCAAAATCTACCTAAAGTCAGTGGTGGTTGTTATCCTGAAAAGTCATCCTTCATACTCAATAGCTTGTTAAAGGGACTCCCCATGAGGCCACAAATACAGGTTGCAGATGAATCAGAAATATGGTGGGCTCAGTGGGCAAGTAAACAATCTGCTCATGCAACTGATGTGTTTTTTGTGGGTTTGATGGAATGTGGCCAGGCACATTCAACTTTGTCTCTGGCTTTGTTGTGGGTCCTAGATCCCTGATCACAGAATCTAAAACGCAAACATTTTCATGTACTGTGTATACTATCTGATTCACTTAGCTACATTTTCTGAAAAGAATAATTACTTGCTAAAGGGAGCAAGGCCTTTCTCCAAGATCTAGAAACTTTTATTAGGATTTGCTACAGGAATCATTCAGTATTCAGATGTGCCTTAGTCACTACATTAATTTGCTCCAACGAGGCTACAACATATGGAACAGCAGTTGCAGCGAGAATCAGCACCTGATTAAGTAGTGATATGCTGGGCAGTGTTTCTGGCACCAGCTCCAATTTTTCCATGACTCAAACTCCTGATGTGCAGATCTGCCATTCCAGCTTATAAGGTGACCTGGGATCCCATAGCGTCCTTCCAGCATGAAAGTGACTTCCTACTGTTAGCTGGGCTCCTCACCATCTTCGATTTCATTTCCCAATTCTTCTATCATTACTTCCCTGCATTAAGTCCCCTCTGTTGTAAATACTTGGTGGATGCCATTTTCCTGGATAGACTCTACCTGTGGGTCAGTTAAACTGACTCATAAATAGGCCCTGTGGGATGTAATACATTTGTCTCTGAGTAAATAATAGATGTCTATCCTTGGCAAGTTTCTGAATCTGCAAATTAGCTCCCAGACCTTTTTTTTTTTTTTTTTTTTTAAGTCTATTACAATAGGAGAGCCAAGTGGCAGTAATTTGTTTACCTCATACATTTAAAATAGTTGATCAGAAGCAACACCACATCCTAGGTTATTTTCAAAGGACTCAAAGATATACATGCAGATACTCGTATCTTATTCCCATCTAGTTTCTCAGCATTGATGCAGCATTGATGACACTTGGGGAATGAAAGTTTTTGGTTTTGATTTATATCAAAAACTAAAAATAAAACACAGACCTTAAAGGCTAGCTCATCAATGTAGTTCCCAAAGATCCCATGTTTAATCGAAGCCAGAGACTTCCACTTCTCTGACCATTTCCTGAGCCCCGATTATTGCATTGCCTTTGGAACTGACTACACCCACTTGGAGTCTGCAGTCGCCTGCTTTCAGTATGACCCCTCCTGACTCTGCTAGTTTAGAAATCTCATTTTCACTGCACCTTCCCAGCTGCAGTCCTGGTGTATGAAGAACAGCAACATGCATTTTAAAGGATTCTGCAGCCTGCCTTAGCAATTTACTTCCCATGGGAAAAAAAGATTCTTCTGGGCCCTGATGCAGAACAGAATGAGAGATAGGTGGGTCAGAGACACACACATACATGTATCCAAACCAATATTTCTAGTTCTTACAGTCTTTTGAGCCAAAAAGAATCCCGCATAATGAAGGGGAAAGAATTCAATGTCATCTAGTATAGGACAGCATTCAACAATGGTTTGCACTCACCAGGCCATCAAACTTGAAATTAAAGCTGGCTGCCTAGGCTAGCTCATTGAATACAGACTACCTGGTGAGCACTATAGCAATGATTTCAGTGAGATCTGAATTTCTGAAATTTCCTCTAAAAATGTTTTTTCCTCCCTATCCTCTGAGGAATACATGAGCTGAATTTAAATTAATTTTTTGTTATTGAGAAAGCAACACTGAAAAGACAGATATACAGTTAGACCACATTGGGCTGTCAGATAAAATACAAGATGTCCAGTTGAATTCAAATAAACTGATAACTTTTTAGTACAAGTATATCCTAGACATTATCTCAGACATACTGAAATTCAAATTTAACTGGGAATCTTGTATTTTTAATTGATAAATCTGGAAATTCTATGGGTAGGGGCAGCAGTTGGCATTCACACCTGTTCATATAAAAGAGACTTTGCTAATTTTTGCAAGGGAATAAAAAGAAGTGGTTGAGAACTAAGGTTATGACATGAGATTCTCTAGGTTTGAATCGCATCACCTCTACTTAATGACCATGTGGCTCTGGACCAGAACCAGCTACATAATTTACTAAGTTAGGGTGCTTCATCAGCCTTCATTCTCTTAGTTTGGCATCAGCTAACCAGACACCTAGAGTTTCACTTCCAAAGAGATACCCAGTTGCCTCAGGGTGATAGATCAACTACCTGTTTGGCCACCACTTACCACCAGCTTTTAAATTTCTGCACCAGAACACAGAAAGAAGCCTTACTGCGTTTTGCCCCAGTGACTAATTCCAAATACTACCTTTCTATAGGTGTCTATCATATACAATCCACCATCAATATTATTTGGGGGTTTCTTTTTTTGTTGGCAACAGAAAGGAACCCAGAATAACAAGCAAACCACGTTTTTTTGTTTTTTATTTTTTTTGAGATGGAGTCTCACTCTGTTGCCCAGGCTGGAGTGCAGTGGTGCTATCTCGGCTCTGCCTCCTGGGTTCAAGCGATTCTCCTGCATAGCTGGGACTACAGGCCATACCTCCATATCCAGCTAATTTCTGTATTTTTAGTAGTGATGGGGTTTTACCATGTTGGCCAGGATGGTCTCGATCTCGTGACCTTGTGATCCACCTGCTTCGGCCTCCCAAAGTGCTGCGATTACAGGAGTGAGCCACCACGTTCAGCCCAACCAGAGGATTTTTAAGGGACAGAGTCTAAGTTTTCTCATACAATCTAAGGAAGGGCTGCACACACCAGCTTCAGGAAGGACAGAAACAGGAGAAGCAACAACAAAAGCCAGCTTAGAAGCCTGACATTTTTGTACCAGGTCCTCACCTGAGGGTTCCCTGTTTGTACGTCAGGTTTCCAGGGATTATTTTTTTCACCCAATTTGAATCCAGATGTTCTATTACTGGCTCAGAATGGTCAGATGACTGAGAATGATGGCACTACCAGAGCCTGCAAATGAATCCACATGAGTTGGGCACACACCCCAGCTTAAGTCTATTGTAAGCTTTGTCTTAGCAACCCTACTGTTAGGACTCTGTTATAATAATCAGAGATGTAATAATTATATGAACAAGGCTTCTTATTGCAGTGAAGATTTGGGAGCAACTAAATGTCCAATGACAGGAGAAAAAGAAAACTATGATATGCAAATGTACATTATTTATGAAGTGTTTTTAATGCTGGATTTTTAGTGTTGTGAAAAATTCTCACATGAAATTTATAATGCAAGTCAGAATTTTACAATAATGACTTTTTGCAAAAGAATTACATAAAATACACTTAAAAAATTAGAACTAACTAGTCCTACTGCCTGGAGGTAATTGTGCCCAGTTAAGTAGCCTTCATTTTGAACCAAATTCCTCAGTTGTCCAGCTTACCTTTCAAAGTGAATGTCCTTTGTTTCCTGGACTAGCTAGTCAAGAGAAACTAATTTGGTCTACAATTTTAAGATCCACAGAAATGCCACATCTTTCATGAAATCTCTGCCAACTTTCAGTGACCTTGCTTGCCACAAGATTTCTCTCCATTTTGCTTGTATCAGTCATTAGGCACTTATGCGACTTTATGTGGTTAGTTACAAAAGCATGAGAGTATTTTAAAATTTCACAATTGTTTTCATCAGGGTAGAATGAGGGGAGTAGGAAGACAGCAGAGGAAGAAAGAATAGGAGAAAAGTTGGACTATTCTAGCTGAGAGATGCTAGAGTCAAGAAGACACTGGTAGCCAAATGTGATACAATCCTTAATTAGATCTTCAATCAAAAACTTGCAACAGGGCTTCTCAAATGAATGTGCTTGTCACTCACTGGGTTCTTATTAAAATACAGTGATGCTACGCTGCTAGTCCAAGGAGCACATTTTGAGAAGCAATTCTCCAAAGGGCATTTCCAGGCCTACTGAAAAATTTTCACTGTATTTTATCTAATACGTCAGTGTTTCATTTCTACAGTATAAGAAAGGCATGTGATTACATGAGGTAGTTTTTAATTGTAGGATAGATGTCCTAAAGTGTTTAGGGGTAAAATGTTATGATTACTGTAACTTACTTTCAGATAGTTCTGCAATAAAATTATGTGTAAATATATATATGAGGAGAAAATAGGATAAAATATTAACAATTTATTAACCTCAGTGAAAGGCAAACAAATGCTCACACTTCTGTTCCCTTCAAATTTTTTTTCTGATTTTGAAAAATTTTCAAAATATAAAAACTATGAAATGATAAAAAAAAATTCAAATCCCCATAGAGATTGAGTCAACATATCTGAAATGAGACCTAGGAGCCCACATTTTAACAAACACTCCAGAGATTCCATCACTGGTTGTACACAGACCATATTTAGAGAACAATGTTCTAGATGGCAGCGGAGAGCACTGTTTGCTTGATCACTCATATTCTTGAAGCGGCTGGGGTGCCCAGGTTTGAAACACCCTAATAAACAGTGGCAGCTGTAGACTGTTTGCCCAGCAGCCTTTGCAGCCCCCTTTTCCCTCTAACAGCACTTTCTTTCCTTGGGGAACCTCCCCACAATTCACAATTTGAGGAAAGATGGACAGAGAAGACCCTCACCTAATCCTTATCTTTCCTAAGCAGGTACTGTATATGTTTTCTATGCTGAATAACAAAATGCCCTAAGTTTAGCAGGTAAATGGCACCATCTCTGTGGGTCAGGCATCTGGGCACAGCTTAGCTGAGTCTTCCACTCAGGGTTTTTACCAGGCTGCAGTCCAAGTGTCAGCCAGGGTTCTAATCTCATCTGAGGCTTGGGATCCCCTTCCAAGCTCACTGGTTGTTGGCAGAAATCAGTTCCTTCCAGCAGTAACACCAAGGCCCTCAGCCCCTAGAGACACCCACCATTCCACCGCATCGCAGTTTGCTTCTTCAAGGCCATCAGGAGGCCACAGCTTTAAGTCTCTGACCCTCTGTTAAAGGACTCACTGGATTTGGTCAGGGCCACCCAAATAATCTCTTCTGCGGTTAACTCCATCTATTGCTATTGCTAATTATATCTGCAAAATTTCTGTACCTTTGTTATGAAAGGTAACCTAATCAAAGCAGTGACTATCCAATCACAGGTGCAACCCACATTCAAAGGGAGAGAATTACACAGCTTGCACACTGGCGGCAAGAATCTTGGGGGCCACCTTAGAGTTCTGCCTACCACAGCCCCTGATAATCACTTCCTGGTATCCAGATTTGTGTATGGTCCTTTCCCGGTGTGTACCAGGAATACAATAGAATACAGCAGAAATTATGATATGTCACTTCTGAAATGAGGTTATAAAAGACACTGTGGCTTCCATTTTGGTTTCTTTCACTCTCTGATCACTCACTCTTGAAGAGGTCAGTTGCTATACTGTGTGAATAGCCCCATGGAGAGCCCATATGGCAAGGAACTGAATGCTCCTACCAACAGCCACATGAATGAGTTTGTAAACAATTTCTCCAGCTGCCTCAGATGACTGAAGCCCTGGCCAATACCTTAAATGCAACCCCATTAAAGACCCTGAGCCAGAATGACCCAGCTAAGCTGCTCCCAGATTCCTGTCCTTTGGAAACTGAGATATAAATGTGTTTTTAGCTGCTAATTTTTAGAGTAATATGTTATGCAGTTGATTGTTCATAAATACCTGACCCTGGGCTGACTACCCTAGGAAGAATGAAAGATGGCTGTGTCCCTCTTCCATAGAACATGGGAGAAGTACAAGTGCAGTAGAAATTAACAAGCCCACAAAAAGAGGGGCAGACATCAAAAGCAGGTCGGTGATACAAGAGCAGCAGTGGTAATTTTTCAGCCTTTGCATCTGACCCAGTCAGTTGTGAATTAGTGCCATGCCTGTTCCCAGTATCATGAGCCAATACATTCCCCCACTACCCTTTAAGTTCAGAATCTTTAAAGTATATTTAGACCTGCTGAAAACATTTTGGCTCTCTGTCCAACTCTAGCAAGCACAACTTTTTACTGATATGCAATGTAGTCAAGCCAAAGACAGTAATTTGTGTTGCCCACACTTCCCCCACCTTGATGCCTCTGATCTGATTTCTGTCACTTGCAACCAAGAGTTTTGACTCATAAAACCCCCTATAGGATCAGTTTCATAACTCACTCAGGATGTTTCTTTTTTTAGGGCATCTTTTCCTCCAAGGTCATGTTGGCTGATCCTCAATCACACATTAGGTCATGCTTTTCAGGTACCCTGGAAAGTAAGTTCTGTTTACTTGTAGTTCTAAGAAAGCTCCTGTGGCATTTTCTCCCAGGGAAGTCTTAACATGCTGAAAATATAGCAATTTGACTAAATGATCTACATTTATTCCAGGATAAATTTCCTCTATAGTGTATGGCTTTTTGCTTCCTAACTTAGCTAATCAAACACTCACTGGGTACTGAGCCAACTGTTCATGCCGAAGCAGCCTGAGCAGTCATTGTGAAGAGAAACACGATAAACAAATCCCACGCATGAATCCAGCACAAACTCTGATTCTAAGATGTAATTTCTTCATACTTGCTGCTCTCAGTGCAAAAGAGTCTTTAGAGGCCCCATACTTAATTCACAATTCCGCCTCCTCCCAATTCTGAACTGTAGCAATGAGTGAACACAAACTGAGATCTTTCCTGTGAGTCCCCTTTCCTACATAACAACGACTATTGCAATTTTCTCCTAAATACCCCAGTACCACTATCAAAGTGGCACACAGATAATGCAGTTTAAAATTTATTCATTAGACAAGAAAAAATGCCATGCCTAACTGCCCTCCCCATAATTCCAACATTTACCATTTCTCAGAATAATATAGTATGCAGTCTAAATTCACCTTAACAGCATCATCTCCTACTGCTTGGATTCAAAACCCAGGTCTATTTAAAGTGTATACTCTTGTCTAAGTTACCTAACTCCTCTTCACCTCGGTTTCACATCTAGTAACAGGGATAAGAATATTCACCTCTAAATCACTGTTGTAAGAATTCCCTTAATAATATTTGCAAAATAATCCAAATGTTTCCTGGCATGCAGTAATTTTAAAATAAATAGCTGCACAGATAAAATTGAAACCTCACTGTATATCTCCCCACTTGCCATAGGAGGTGTGTTCTAGGCTTTGGAATAATCCACAGACGCATCACCATCACAATCTGCGGGTTAGTATTCTCCTACACGCTATGTGGATAAAATTAGATTAAGGTAAACCCAGAATATCAATGCCCCAGATGACTAGCAAAATAAAAACATAAATTCTCTTTGGAAGAAGATATTATACCAAGCTGAAAATTACTTCTATATGTATTTTTTTTTTTCTTTTTCTTTTTTTTTTTTTTGAGACAGTGTTTCACTCTGTCACAGGCTGGAATGCAGTGGCACGATCTCAGCTCACTGCAGCCTCCACCTCCCAGGTTCAAGTGATTCTCCTACCTCAGCCTTCCAAGTAGCTGGGACTACAGGTGCCTGCCACGCCTGGCTAATTTTTATATTTTTAGTAGAGACAGGGTTTCACCATGTTGGCCAAACTGGTCTCCAATTCTTGACCTCAGGTGAGCCGCCCACTTCAGCTTCCTAAAGTGCTAGAATTATACTGTGAGCCACCGTGCCCAGTCTCTGCAACATTTTTGCAAATACAGTGTCTGACAAACACAGTAAAAAAATAAAATAAAAAATAGCCAGGCACTCAGAGACAAGAAAACAATCAGATAGGTAACTGAAAATAACACTCACACGTACTTCAGATGTTAAAGTTTTTAGATATAGATTTTAAAATAATCATACTTTTTTTGTTCAAAGAGACAAGACAAGATAGAGAATTTTTTGAAATGTTTGAAATGTGAGTGATGGTCATGGAGGTAGTTTTGGTAGGACTGACAACTTTGGTAGTAGAGGAAACTTCAGTGGTTGTGGTGGCTTTGGTGGCAGCCATGGTGGTGGTAAATATGGTGGCTGTGGGCATGGCTACAATGGATTTGGTAGGTAGAAACAATTTTGAATGTATAGAAAGCTATGATGATTTTTGGCAATTACAATAATCAATCTTCAAATTTTGGGCCTATGAAGAGAGGAAACTTTGGAGGCAGAAACTCTGGTTCCTATGGTGGGGGAGGCCAATACTTTGCCAAACTAGAAAACCAAGGTAGCTATGATGGTTCCAGCAGCAATAGTAGCAGGAGGTTTTAATTGTTGCAAGGAAGCAAAGTTTAACAGGAGAGGAGAGTCAGAGAAGTGATGGGGAGGTACAGGTTACAACAGAGTTTTGAATTCAGCCGAGTACAGTGGTAGCAGGGCTCAGCTGCTACGAAGAAGACACACTTTATACAATACTTATGTGTATGAGCAATAAAAATGAAGAACTGTATTTGTGACGGATTGTATAACAGGTTATTTTAGTTTCTGTGTGTGGAGTTTAAACTATCCTAACAAAGGGTTTTAAAGTAGTTTTATTTTTGTTTTTGGCACTCGATGCTTATTTCTAAATGTAATAGTCTGATCATGACACTGAATAAATGACTTTCTAATAAATAAGGAGACTAATGATCATAATAGAGTTTTAAACATGAGTTTTAAACATAGATTAAACACACTGACATTCATATTTTAAATATCAATTAAAAATAGAATTAAAGTACCTAATAATGACTTAAGATTTTAGAAGAGGCTAAAAGAAGGTGAGGTGTCTAAAAGGAATATGGAATCTTTTCATTGCCCATGAAGAGTATAAAATACCAATTAATGTAAGGTTTTAAGAACCAATGAGATATATCATAATTTTGTGGTTCACAAGTAAAATAACTATAGAATGTATAATTTCCAAAGAGGGAGAGGGGAAATAGAATTACAGATTTGCAGCAAGGCTCAGAAAAAAGGAAAATTTTAGAGCATATAAAAACCCTAGAATAGATGTGATGAATAGAAAGCACTAAGTCAGGCACAAAATAACTCATACTGTATGATTTGAATGACCTGACACTCTGAAAACAGGCAAAACTTAACTATACACTTTTTCAGGATTCATACTTAGATATAACACTAAAGAAAAGCAAGGACAGGATTACTGTAGAAGCTAGGAAGTGTTTGCCTTTGACGGAGACAGAGAAGGTAGCAACTTGGAGTGGACATGAAGGAGCCTTGTGAAAACCTAGGAATGCTTGACTGCCTGGCAACGGAGGTGGTTATCTCAGAGGCTTTTGTTTTATGTTGATTCATTTGGCTATATTTTGTGCATTTCTCTGTATTCTATTTTCATAAAAAAGTAAAGAAAAAGTAGAAGGAAGATCTAAATGTGCTGATATAGTATATCTTGAGAATGTATAGTTAATAAAATCAGGCATGGAACAGCCAAAATGGTATGCTCTTGTTATATTTTAAAAGCCCACATTCTCATATACATGCTTGTATTCACATAAGTAATTCCTCAAAACATACATAGTAATAAATTTAATCTAGCTCACTGCCTCTGAGAGGGGAGACTAGGACTCTGGTATTTATGAGAGGCAGCAGCTAATTTTTATCTGTATGCTTTTACTGTGAAAATAACCTTTAATTATATTTAATAATAAAAAGATTCACCAACCTGTGAATTAACTATTAAGACAAAGTAGGGTTACTGTTTGATGAAATCATTGTTTTCTAACAAAAGATTGCATTTTGAAATCTCAAGTCTGGCATTTTTAACCAAAAATTGTAAATCACTGCTAAATTTGTTCAAAAGATGGGTCAAATTTTCACAACCAGTAAGAAAAGAAAAGTGGCTTTTATTTTTAATAGATACCTATGACGTGATTATCTATCAATATCCCTTACATAAATGGAGTAGAGATATGTATACATAATGTGTTTTAATTTCAGCTCCCTTCTAGAACATCGTAATGCTTCCATCTGCATTACAATAGAGCACTACTAAAAAAATGAAGCAACTTTAGGGTAAACCAAATGGTTAAATTTAAGAATCAGCCACAAATCATGAAATTGCTCTTTAGGCTTTTAGTCATATGAACAAGTAGTTTAGACCCGGAATCCAATAATATGGATAATCTGACTTGTCAAAGCAATTAGAACATTGTATGGATTTCAGGAACTTGGCAATAAATGGGAAAAGTACCCATTGTTGACAAGGTGTGAAGAAATGAGTCCACTCAGGATTTCTGGGTTAGACAGGAGCTTAAATACATGCTTCTAATTTTGTTTCATAACTCCTTGACTCAATAAGAACTTAGGGAAGGGATTTTTCTTTTCAAATTTTTAAAATTTTTTGTGGGTACACAGTAAGTATATATATTTATATGGTACATGAGATGTTTAGATACAGGCATGCAATGTGAAATAAGCACATCATGGAGAATGGGGTATCCATCTCCTCAAGCATTTATCCTTTGTGTTAACAAACAATCCAATTAGACTCTTTTAGTTATTTAAAATTGTACAATTGAGTTATTGACTATAGTTACCCTGTTGTGTTATCAAATAGTGGGTCTCATTTCCTTCTTTCTATTCCCTTAACCATCCCCACCTCACTGCCCCTCAATCCCAGACCCCCCACCATGGTAAGGATTTTTTTAAGAAATAGATAAAACAGAAAAAGAGGAGAGGCCCAAAAAAAAAAAAAAAAAAAAAAAAAAAAAAAAAAAAAAAAAAAAAAAAAAAAAAAAAAAA
>PVKP010001378.1:63705-109421 GCA_004027715.1 Plecturocebus donacophilus | reverse complement strand
GGTTAATACTGGGAAAATATGAAAGTCCACCAACTTGTACCAGATAGTACTCCAAAGGCATAGGAACTGCTTTGAAACTGGTAATAACGATAATAAAACACTAAGATATGAAAACCTCATAGGAAAGCTATTTCTTATAGCCACTCAACACAGGTAGGATGGATCCCTCCCAATTAATAGGTGAGTGTCCTGACTGATGACGTCATGTACACATCAACAGGTGAGAACACATTGTATTACATCATGGAACTTTCTAAACAGAGAGAGACAACACCCACCCAAGCTAGTCTGGAATGGGCTTGAGAATGTCTTGAAAGGGAGAATGAGGGTAAACAGCCTTGGTTTTTATCATAGGTAGGGGGTGGGATGAGGGAAAAATCCACTCCCCCATGTGGGCTGAACTTTCTGCTGTGTCCAGGGCGCAGCACCAGCTTTCTTATTAGCTTGCTCAAATATGGGGCAGAAGAGGAAAGAGGAGGAAGGCATGGAAGTTTTCAGCAGCCAAAGATAAAAAATGGATTCAGACTATTAACCTATTTAAGAAGTTAAACCTTCCAGATTCTCTCCTGCACTCCACTTTACTGAACAATTGTCCTTTTCTCTTGGAGAAATCTGGAGGCATGTTCCATGGAGAAACAAAGCATAATAATGTCTGAATTGATGGTCCAGGCACAGATTAGAGTTAAGGTAGGGTTTAGGATTCATTTATCAAACAGGTATCTAATGCTGACTACAGAAACCAGCCCATCTCCCAGCCTACATCACAGTGACTTCCACCTGAGAGGCATGGTCCACAGTCCAAGCTCTTAGAACCTCCAACAAGCTTCCTCATACTTAATGTTAAGCAGACATTGAGGGATTACCAGATACCCGGAGGAAAGCTTTCATAGAAGGCAGAATTAAATAAAACCAACTTCCCTTACAAAAAGACATCCTGGAGTAAACTTTTTAAAAAAATGCAAGCAAGTGAGGGTGAAAATCAACAAAGCTAAGTGAAATAAAACTATTACTAATGTCTTCAGAGAAATAAGAAAATGTTACATTCATAAAAAGGAAACAGAATGCCATAAGAAATTAACAGAGAAGACATCTTGGAATTGAGAATGTAAGAGCAGAAGTCATTAACAGGGTTAGAAAATAGTAGAAAATGTCTCCTAGACAGTAAGTAGACACAGGCAAAAAATAAGCAAAAAAGATTTTTAAAATCGAATGACAACTCTAAAAAATCTAGAAAAAAAAAAAGAGAAAACAGGAAACAGGGTTGAAAACAAAAGTATTTGAGAAATTTTTCCAGAACGATAAATGAATTGCTATTACTTAAAAAAAAAAAAAAAACTTACTGAATAAAAGTGGTGGATGAAAGCATTCACACAGATACTCCATTTTCGAATTTCAGAAAACTAGGGAAAAAGAAGAGTTCATCAACTTCCAGGAGAAAAAGGCTGATAGAAAGGATCAGGAAATATAGTGGCTTCGGACTTTGCAACAGCACTCCTTGCAAGCAGAAAGAAAATGCAACCGCATCTAGAATTCTAAAGGGAAATTACTTGTAACCTGAAAGTTAGGTCAAACTCTCAAACTTGGGAGGACAGAATGACATTTTTAGATATGCACAATCTCAAAAACAAAATAAATGTATTACCCATCCTCCCTTTTCAAGAAGCTATGGGAAAATGTGCTCCATCAAAATAAAAGTATAAACCAAGAAAGAAGAGGACATGATATAGGAAATTAGTTCAAAATAAAAGAGGAGTAAAGGGTTTCCTAGGAGGGTGCTGACCACACATTCCAAAATACTAGCTGGAATTTGGACCAGACTGGAGAAGAGTGAGTCTAAACAGACATGCCTCAGCCTGCTAGAACCATGATCCCCACTGCTTCAGCATAGTCTTTTTTTTTTTTAAACACCTGGAGAAATGTTCTGGAGAGCCTGACCCAGATAAGAATCTAGTGATCTTGGCAATTTGCTAATAAATTCCTTATTTTTTCTTTCAGGTCCTGCTCCCTGTCATAATCAGCTGTGGACATTTATTCATCCTACCAAAGTGTTCTGTTTTCACTGACTTCTGCAAGCTGGAACAAGCTTAGCAGCTAGAAACCCAGGGCAATTCATGCCACTCTCACTGCTCTCACTGGTTAGTACCTGCTTTGCATTACGGTCCTTGCAAATGTATGGACTGTGGTGCACCTTATAGTCTTGCCATCTGAATATACCAGAAAGCCCCTTATAAACTCCCAGGATGTGGAAGACTGTCAAGTTCATCTTGTCCTAGACACCTTCATCTAACAGTGGGGTCCATACTCTCCTCACACAACTAGCTTTGTATTTGCTGCCCACATTTTAAAAATCTGTGTAATATAGGACTACGTATAGTTATACACACATACACACTCTATCATTAAACTATCAAAACTATGAAGGAAACTAAGGAAATGCTTAACCCTAAATTCTAGATGATTTACCTGTGAAGAGGGGAGCCATGAAGAAGTATGCTGAGAATCAGCAAACACAGGAGGATTTTATTAGGTTGGTGCAAAAGTATCAGTCTTTGCCATTAAAAGTCATGGCAAAAACCGCAATTGCTTTTGTACCAACTTAATAAATTATATTTCAAAACCTTGGTGGAGGATTCAAGGATTAGGTTTTTTCTGTTGTTCTTCGGACTGTACATTTTACACATAATTTCCCATGCAGAAAATAAGAGGAAAAGAAATAAGCCTATTCATATAGAAATGGTTGAAGTATAAATTGGAACAAACTTTCTGGCTGACTTCTTGGCAACAAATATCAAAAACCTTAAAACTGGCCATGATTTTTGAGCCAATAATTCTTCTAGGAAATAGTCTATGAAAAGTTGGATACTGTGCAGAGTATACAGAAAGGCTTTGCTAAATCAGAAACAGTGAAAAATTAGGCACCAAAAATACCCTATCTGGCAGAATTTATTAAAATAAGTGGGATATTGGTGCAATTGACCAATATGCAGTCATTGGACATGCTGCTATTCACTGACATGGGTAAACTCCACATTACACTGAAATTTACTTTCAAATATGCATAGGCCATGTGATTTGTACATGCATGCACGGTTTGAATCTCTCCCTAGCGATGGTTAGTTGATATTTGAAGAATCCTATTCAGAGCAAGCACTCCACAAGTCTGTGCTTTAGAAGCAGCTACTACAAGTGCTTCAATGATAAGTAACTCCATCAGTATCAGAGGTTTGCTAACTCACAAAAAAGATACTCAAAATATTTTGTTGTGGTAAAATGTAGAAGCACATCTGCTCTTGCATTAATAGGGATATAATATAAATCACAAGAGCAGTTAGCACTAGAATATTTCACTGACTGCCTCTAGTAAAGTTGTCATGAAAAGAATTTCAAGTACCAAAAATAAAAGAGCTTGGTGCATCACCAAGTTTTGCAAGAACAGGTTTTATGACTCTTTATGGTCACTTGCTAAATGAGTGTGTGTGTATTATTTTGGGTTCTTCAGAAAAGCAGATGCCAAGACAGAATTATTGCAGAAGATTTACTGGTAGAATATCCAAGAAGGAAAAGGAGAGGGAACTGAAGAAGGCAAGAAGAAGCTTAAGACCATAATAAAGTTCTAACACTTGTAAAAGAGTTGAAGGAAGAAAGATCAAGTGGAAAGAGTCTCAGATTAAAGTGGGGTTCCAAGAAAGCTTCAGCCTGACCAGTGGAAGTCATACAACAGTGGAGTCAACTCTTACCAGAAGGGACCTGCAGTAATACCCCCACCTGTGCTCAGTGATCGGCTGGGAGCAGCCATGGGAAGCGTGACCTGACTATAAACGAGGCAATAGATCCAGAGGCTCAACAGCTGGCACTGCCCATCAGTTAAGCTCCCACAGCAAGAGGCTGAGTATTTTTACTGTTGCTATAATATGAGTGGCAGAACTCAGACTGAGAAGAAGCACTTAGTAGAGACTCTGAGTGCTCTTACAGATAATCTAGTCAATGGAAACAACATAACTACCAAAAAGAACCTGATGACTGTGAAATGGCCAAATTAGCTTAAATCTTTCCCTGACAATTTAGCTAAGGTAGGTGAGGGTTTCAATGTGAATGTGGCATGACTCCATTTTTCTTCTTTAAGTCAAATACATGATGTGGTATGAGGGAATACAAAGTATTTTACTAGCTATCACTACAATTTCTTTTAGGATCTCTGCCTCTCTTCTATCCAGGTCCCCTTATTCTGAACTACTTCATCAAGGCATGTTCGTAAGGTACCATAAATAAGAAATAAACAGGAATTTGGGATGTAGGAAGGCAAGAAAAGAAGAGAGAAGGCACAGAGAAAGAGCACAGGAACACGGTATTCAGTGGCCAAAGAACTTAGAGCTGCCTTGTAAGTGATATTTTCTGTGTTTGGGGAGAATGGAGCTTTTTGCGAAGTGGAGATAAGGAAATAGCTACAAAATGAAAGAAATGAGATGTTATAACCAATACTGACAAAGAGACAAAGATAAATACCAGTCTCTGAGGAATTCCAGGAATCTTGGAGAATACACTGAACTTTCCATGTGGTTTAGGATAGAAGTAAAGCCGATCTAAAGTAGATTATTAAGAAGCAGGATCAACACAATTTCTATCTTAAAGACAAACACAGACAAAATAAATGTGGGTAGGAAAATATTTGACAGCATGAATAAAATGTTAGTATTGTTTCTTTACATGATAGAGTTGTGGATTTTTTTTACCCTATTTTCTTATTTTTCCTTAATGAACATGAATTAGCATAATATGAAGAAAAAGATGTTCGGGGATAAAGAAAATAATTTGGGTGACTGCATATTTCCAGGAAGTAGACTGGGCATTAAGTAAGTGCAGGCATTGTTTTCAGCACAGTCTCCAACATTATTGGTGAATTATAAGAGAACTCCATAGAGAAGGTCAGTTTACCCTGTGACCCATGGATGGATGCATTTTGCAGCTAATGCATCTTGGTTGGCATATTTAGGAGACCATGTTTGTCGAAGTAGGATTTTTAGTTTGGATTTTATTCATGGCCATTGATGACTGGCCATACCCTCCATGAAATGCTCTTGTCTAAAACCATTCCACTCTGCTTTATAATGATGTCTGAAGAAAAATATTGCTCCATAAGGACTGAATTCAAAATTGGCTATAAGTCAAATCTAATAGTTTTTTTTTTCTTTTCGAGACAGAATTTTGCTCTGTTGCCCAGGCTGGAGTGCAGTGGTGCAATCCTCGCTCACCGTAATCTCTGCCTCCCAAGCTCAAGTGATTCTCCTGCCTCAGCCTCCCGAATAGCTAGGATTACAGGCGACTGCCACTGTGGCCAGCTAATTTTTGTATTTTTAGTAGAGTCCATGTTGGCCAGGCTGGTCTCCAACTCCTGACCTTGTGATCCACCCTCCCTGGCCTCCCAAAGTGCTGGGATTACAGGCTTGAGCCACTGTGCCTGGCAATATTTTCTTTAAGAGGTCATCACCCAGGCCAGGCGTGGTGGCTCATGCCTGTAATTTCAGCACTTTGGGAGGTCGAGGCAGGCGGATCACGAGGTCAGGAGTTCAAGACCAGCCTGACAAATGGACTCTACTAAAAATACAAAAATTAGCTGAGAGTGGTGGTGGGCACCTGTAATCCCAGCTATTCAGGAAGCTGAGGCAGGAGAATCACTTGAACCCAAGAGGCAGAGGTTATGGTGAGCCAAGATCACGGCACTGCAGACTGCACTCCAGCCTGAGCAACAGAGTGAAACTCTTTCTAAAAAAAAAAACGTAATCTCCCTACTATCTTAGGCCACCTCACCCTCTTACGGATTTGACTAATCAGGATTGTTAGTAAACTTATATCCTGCCTAGGTAAAATAATAAAGTGCCAACTTCAAGGACTGGGATATATAGATATTCCCTTCTTCCCTTACTGGTGCTCACTTGTCAACTTTCTGGCTTAATTTCTAAAGCCTATATATCCATTATTAATCAGCAACAGCTGGCACTTAGACCACCCAACTAGAGGATAGTGAAGGATAGGTCTATACTTTAAAGAAAAAAATCTTGGTTAGAAATGTCACAGAGATCCTAACTGCACACCATATATCCACTCTGCAGACTCGCTAAGCTCTATCCTTGGATTAAGCTGGATCACAGGAAAATAAATATGTGCTGCCGCAGGACACAGTGTCTTCCTATAAAGACAAAAGGCTCCCCTTCCTCCAGGTAGACCTTGCCTCCTACCATGGCACATGATTTGGTGAGAGCAACCAGGACTGGACTGCAATTTCTATTTACCCCATGAGTCTAGTACACTGTTCGATCTGAACAGCTGTCCGTGACAGCCATGATTCCTGTGCTTAGAAGACATTAACTTAGTCCCATGAAGAAGTCCTGTCACTAAGTCATGCTTCACCTCTAAACTTTTACTATCCTCCTATCTCTCCAGCCATATTTGTTGAGGATCTTAGTGGACCAGTGTTCACAGCTTTTTGGATTTCATGAGCCTGTTAAATTCCCAAAGAAAATGGTTTTCAGGAACTGACAAGGGGTTGCCAAGTTTTATTTTGAAAAAAAAAAAAAAAAAAAAAAAACAGGGCCTAAAAGTGTGCAATTTAGTAAGCATAGTAATTTCAAAAGAAAAGCCAGTGTTTCTAGAGAAATAAAAGCTGTTTACATAAATCCACACTTTTACTTTGATAAAGCTTAAATCAGTGCACTGGGATGTGGTTGACCTAGCTGTCACTGTCTGCCTTCCCAGCATTCTCTGAGCCACTCTCTTCCCAGGTACACCAGTTGTCTGCAGGTTCTCCAGCCTACCCAATCACTTAGTCTCTGAATCTGGTTGATGCCTTTTAATCTTTCAGGTTTCAGACCAGGGAGTCAAGGAAGGATGCTAAGGCAAAGACATCTAAGCAAATTCAGGAACTCTTACTTTTCCATAAATGATACAAAAGCAAGGCATAATTATTATATGTCAATAGATTTAATATTTATTATGCCTACTAGACTGTGAGCTTTGTAAGAACAGCATTCATGCCTATGTAGTTTTGCCTCTGGCACCTGGCCCAGTATCTGGCTAATAATAGGTACCTTAGTACTTGTTTTGAACCACAGGAACTTCTTCCCTTATTTCTGAATATTAAAGATTTTATCATTTGTTTCGCTCCTTGCCCTGTTTCCAAGAATCCTAGACACAGGATTATACTTTATCACAGCAACTACACTGACTTTTCTGGCTGGAATATTTACCCTTTCCTGTTTCATCATTTTTTCTTCTTTTCTTTTTTAACTGTTTGTTCTAAGCTATTCTAAGCTGTTTCAAATTTCAGAAAGATGCAGGGTGTAAATAAATAAATAAAAGCCTTATAATGCAATAGCTCACCTGTTCCTGAAATAAAATGCTGACATTTCAGATGTTCCTTATTGTAAAGGTTAGATGATTAAATATATTCCTCTTCTGCCACCATAGATTAGCCAAATAAACATCCAACACGTATATAAACCACACAAATAGATCAAGTTTGTGAAGGAGGTAGTTTTAAGGGCCAAGTAGACATTTGAAAAATCAAGATAAAAGAAAATGCAAGGTATAGCATTCTAGTTTAAAAACAAACAACTATAAGAAAACTACCACATATACTTCTATTTATGCTTACTATGTGCCCTATTAAAATACCAAGAAAAGCCAGCTGCCAGCTGGGGTGCTTTCCAAAGATTTTGAACAAGCATCAGGACTCTATTCTCCCATGAGGCTTATATAGGTCTGCTCTTAACATTCTAAATGGATGTGAGTAGCTATCTCTAGTTTAGTAAATAATACTTAAAACTGGGCCAAATATCAATCAAGCTTCAAATTCTGTATTATTTTCTAATAAAGAGGATTTAGCACAAAATATACAGAAAGCAATACATCCTAATTGGCTTAATGGCTCCTCTAAGACATATATCCCTGTAATGACAGAGTAATTGCTCTGAGAAAGTACACTGACAAGGACCCTGAACACATACTTAAGCTATAAGACACTATAATCCCCATTCTATGAAACAAGAGCCATCTTGGTCATATCTGAGGATTCTCCAATAGCTGAAGTTCTTGTCTCTAAAGCTGCAGGGCTCAATCAGCACACAGAGAATTTTTATGGAACACCCAGGGCTCAGCTCTGAACTCAAGGCACTTCTGAGGGCAGAGAGGCAAGAGAATGCACCCCTGGCATGCATTTGCTGAGTCCCCTTGAATTTAATTCCACAGGGTGAGAACCTCTGATGAAATTCCTAACATAATTACAAAAGCACCATTTCCCACCCATCTGGGAAAATAAGGGTATTTGTTCTTCTGAAGAGCTGAAAAGAAGTTTTGGCCCAGAGCCTGGCATCTTGCTTAGTAGGCAGAGCAAACTTTCTATTCAGATTAGTAGGGAGGGAAATCCCAATTCACAGTGGCAGGCTTCTTTGACAGTGGTGACACCTGAGCCTCAGGGTCAACCCAGTGGGTGTTTTAGCAGGAGGCAAGTGAGAGCATGGGCTCTGGAGTCAGGCTTGGCTTTGACTTCCAGCTCCAAAACTTACTAATGAGATGACTCACAATATGATCATCTTTAAACTGCTTCCTCCCTTGTGAAATGGAGGTTCAAGATGGCAGTGGATAAAAATAATCTTCACATCAACCGATGAAGTAACATGTCTGACTCTGTGATAAGTACACAAATATTTGTTCACGTCCTACCACCCTCTCCTTGCTTTCTCCTGTCTTCTCAGCTTTCCTTCTGACCGGGAAGTTCACAGGTGACATGGAGAGAGGAGCTATGATGTGGACAGGTCCAGCCTGAGGCATCGGGGGTGAGAAAAACCCCTCCCATCCCTGCCAACCTTCCTCACTGCCCCCAATAATATTCTTATCCTATTTAAACGTTGGGAAGCAATGAATTTCAATAACTCCAAGAACAGATTTAAAAGGGGAAGGAATCCACAAAATGGAACAAGGCTAGCCTAAGGATGTGGGAATAGGAAAAGCTTTTTTTGTTTTTTGGTTTTTTTTAAGAGACAGTATGGGGCCATGGATTTTCTTTGCTCCTGCTGACAAGAATAGGTGCTCACAAGAATACGGAATGTAGTGCTACAGCTCTTCCCCCAATCTCCTCCATCTCTTTCTCCCTTGACCTCTTTCTCTGTATCAAGTATTCATAGGCACAACTCTTAGTACAACAGATTGCCAACTTGTTAGTGTTGTATGCACAAAGATTAAAAAAAATCAATGTGAAATCCACACAGAAGAAGTAAAGGTATATACAATGATGCAACATCACAGTGTGTACTAGAGTTAATGCTAGGAATGATGGAACTCAGAAGAGAAAGTCATACCTCCTCTGTGAATTGATCATAGTCCCCAAAGATAACTAAATTGTGTATTTCAAATTAAGGTGGACTTAGTTGGGGTCTGCAGACAAAAAGGACAGGCTCCGATGAAGTCATCATAACCCTAAAAGATGTACGCTTGGAGGTCAGTTTCTGAACACTCTTAGCTTTGATTTCCACACTAGTATGTTAGGACTGACTTGCCCAAGGTCACAGAGGTTAATTTCTACGTGGCAAAGAGCCAGACCTTACCCTAAATCCAGTCTTTTCACAACTCCATGGCTATAACTACAGGTAAGGTCCAGAAAGGACACCTGTCGAGCAGACTTCAGTCTACTTAGTCCACCTCTCACCCCAGCCACATGTAGCAGTCAGTTCCGTAAAGGTTTTAACCAGGCGGCTACAGAGGCAGTGACTGGCACGTTGCCTTGATACTGCACCGCTGCCCAAAGAGCTCTGAAGCAGAGCGTGATAGCGCCACGGGAATCCTCTCAGCAGCCCCCCACCACAGCACATGCCACACAACCCAGAAACAGAGGGGGTAATATCCACGGGGGTAAAATCCAGGGCTACAGAGGATGAATAAATGCTCCTAACTCCTTGCTCTTATTGAATGGTTCTGAAACATATTTCCTAATGTTCTCCAGAAAATCCCACAGGATTGAGCAGAGTTTTCAATGGTGGGGATTCAATCAATAACACATCCGTGTTGACCTTCCTTCTGTCATTCCTCATTTCACTCCCCCTGAGTCACAGTCCTCCTCATGGGTACTGTAAGACTACCCACACCAGCCTTTTGCCAAAATAAAGAGTTATGCATGACTCAAGCCTGAGAAAAACTGTCTTTATATAATTATCTCACGGAATGTATATTTCTAGTCTTAGAACAGACTTGCATTTCTAACTACCACACAGGTATTGGTACTCTTGAAAACTCTTGGAATTCCACATTCCACTGGTCAGAAGTACCGTATCGTCCTTTTGCCATGAAAACTAGCCTTTCCGGACCTTAATCTTGGTAAAGCACCACTTTCCTCCTTAATTTCAAAATGTTGAATCCTCCCACAACTGTTCATTCCTCAAGAATGTTCAGCTGTTGTGTTTTTTTCATTCCCATCTTCACTACATGGTTGGGAACTATAACTGAAGCTCTGTTCACAACCTTCATTTCACCATCTTGCCAGATTAACAGATTTTCTCCATTCACTCTGTAAAATACACTCAGTTCAGGTTTCCTTGAAGCAGAGCCAGAAATGCTTATTATCATGCAAGGGTATTATTGAGGGCAAGCTTTTGGGAGAAAACTGTAAGGAATCAAGGAAGTAGGACAGAAAAAGGAAAGAAGTCAAGCAAAAAATAAGCTTGGCTGAGGTCTGGTCTCTATCTCATAGCATGAGGAGCACTGGAGCCTGAGTGGTACCATAGACTTGCTCCCCCTTGCTGCAAGGGGCCAGCTTTTTGTGTCCTTAAATCAGTCTGTCATTGGACATGGGCCACCCTCAGGGGAACATCATAGCTTCCCAGGCATCTCTGGGCAAAGGTAAGTCTCTGGAGAGGAGTGCATACAAAAGTCATTAGCAGCCAGCACTCACAGCAGCTGGAATTTGGGTGTACCTGCCTAGAAAAGGGGATCTGGGCAGGACATCAATAGGCCCTACTGTTCATACCGATCCCTGTTCCTTGACATAGCTAGTAGTCTACAAAGCACAGCCAGGGAATAGAAACTCTGTAGGTTTTTGATAAAGAAGGAATTTATTATCTTGCAGAAAATTAGCCACATGGGTGATAGCTGGGTAGCAATAGGGGTGAGTGAGGCAATCCAGAAATTAGCAGTAACAAGAACCTGCAATCACTCATAAGGCTGGAGAGACAACAAAAGAAGACAGTTGACAGTCAGAGCTGTCTCGGGGGAGTTAGAGCCACTAAGAGAATGCGGAAGAGTGGCCGCCTCTGCCAGAGCACCTCAGGAAATAAGGCTGGTGAGTAGGGACGCGGGAATGTGGCTTCTCCCTTTCCCTCCCCTCCAGCCCTCCCGTTTTCTGCCTGTGCCTGCCATTGGCTGGACAGACACAGAAACCAGGGAAAGGCAGCCTGGGAAATGTGGTTCCTTGCAATGTGGCACAGAGCACAGTGGGGAAGGGCGGAAAAGAGAACAAGAACTGATAAGCAGGCACAGACACACCACTGCAGAACATCTGCATGCTTCTGTTCATACCAAGTGAATTATATGCTTACCAAAACAGCTGTGCTTTGTCCCTTTTCTCTGCTATTATGGAGAGTAGACTAGTTTGGGGACATAGACATCTCTTTAGATTAAAATAGAAGTAATCAAATCTATGTCAGGCCCTTGTTACTGCAATCAAATGTGTATATACCATGCGTGGTTTCTCTGACTCAGTTTCTAGTTCTCAACTGTGGAAAAGATCAACCTTGAAAGCTATACTTCTTTCTCATTCCCGATACCCAACCTTAAATTCAGAAAAAGGGATAAGCTTTTTCTAGAACTTGGCTCTAGAAAAGTTGGAGGATTTTTGAAGCTAGTATCAAGAATCCAGTTCAATTCCGTCCATAATTTTGACACAGGCTAATTTGCCAGTATGCTCCTTTCACTTGAATTTCCATTTTCTCCTTCTTGTATCTGGGTAAAGAATACTTAATGCTTGATATTACTGGATGTTTTCAAAATGTTAGCCATCACTTTAAATATTTCACTGTGCACTAAATAACATAATTATTAAACATGGGTCCAAATTTAGTTGGCATGTTTACATGTGTCTTTAATTATTATTTACCAACTCGTGTCAGTATTTGGGATTACTCGAGGCAGTTTAGACAAAGGCCATCCCACGGGGCTTAACAAAATGATTACAGCCTTATTAGAAAACACAGAAAGACAAGCTTCCCAGGTGTTGTTCTCTACTACCTGCAAATCACACTGCTTTAAAAAAACTACAAGTTTGTTATGAGTAGAACAATTTCCCAAGTAAATATACTACATACAGACACATACCCCCATTTACACTTGCTAAAGTGAGAAACAACTGGTTTCTGTTAATGTTCTTAGTTCTATATTTCTTTAAAACAATCTGGAAGGTCTACAAGTTATAATCCTCTACCAAATTTATAATGCATTTTGGTGAATGGTAAAAGCTTATGCAAGAAATAGTATTTTTGTGTAGAAACATCTGCATACATTTACAAAACTTCATTTGTGCTAAAGATGATGACTATGTTTTTTAAATTTCATATTAAAAATTTTCTGTCCAAGGTATTTGTACA
Organism: Plecturocebus donacophilus; assembly: GCA_004027715.1. Lineage (NCBI taxonomy): Eukaryota > Metazoa > Chordata > Mammalia > Primates > Pitheciidae > Plecturocebus > Plecturocebus donacophilus. The sequence goes on along the minus strand of PVKP010001378.1, from coordinate 96,798 downwards.
CATAGAGTCAAATATAATATCCCAAGTACTCACATCTTCCCCAAATCCAATTCTCAGTGGTCTCAAACTTTAAAATCAGCCTTGAGATGCACCAGAAGGTCATCCAGTTCTGTATGTGCTGAGATGAGAAATCAAATCCGTAATCATAACAAACAAGCAAATTTATTCTCACTGCCAATGTGGATGTGGGATGCAGTTCATTTTCAGTGATTAATGACTTGTGAGAATAAGAATTCAGATCATTATGCAATGAACATTTCTCTTGATAATCCAAATGAATTACTGTGACTTGCCAAAAAATTTCAAAAAAATTAACAATTAAACCAGCTGATTTTTCCAATAAGAGGGGAACAATATGTCATTAACCTCTACAGAATATGATGGATGAAAATAACACAAATATATTAACAGATACTTTTGAAAAATTTTGAATTCTTTGGGTATTTTTCCCCTGAAGGTAATATGAAAAATGTCTAATTGCTTTTTATTCATGTTAAGACTTGTTTTTCCTATAAATATCAAAACTGGGACTAAAATAACATCTTTTATTAATTTAGCCTAAAATTTCTCTCTAGAAAAATATTTTTTCTCTGATCTAGATAAATGTATGTGGTATTAGAATACAGATTTCGGGAGTCATGAGGAGGAGAAGGAAAGTTCTAATTTTTAAAAAGTTATTTTTTCTCTGATCTAGATAAATGTATGTGGTATAAGAATACAGATTTGGGGAGTCATGAGGAGGAGAGGGAAAGTTCTAATTTTTAAAAAGTAGGGGTATGTCAAAAGGACACAGGCACCAACTTCAAAGAGCCCATAATGATCAAAGCTGGAAATTTTAAGCAGCAAAATAAATGGTAATATTGGATTATAACCCAAAGAATAAAAAAATCCATGTAATAGAAATAATTCACTAATATGCATAAATGGTTGAATACATAACTTTTTGCCATTCCAAATAATTTCAAATAATATATATACACATAATACCCTTCTCTGAGAGGTGAGGCAGCTTAATTCCACTCCCCTTGAGTGTGGGCTGGATTTAGCCATTTAGTTCCAACAACTAGGGCATGGAGAAAAAATAGTAACTTTATAATGGAAAACCCTGACAGGCATTACTTTAACCTTGTGATTGAGATTAACATTATCAATAAATCATGTTGCTATTATATAGTCCTACATGTGATGAGGGCACTACACTATGTAGAACTCTGCCCCAAAACCCACAACCCCAGTCTTATGAGAGAAACATAAGACACAACTAAGTTAAAGACAGTCGACAAAACCAAGTTAAAGACAGTCGACAAAACCAAGTTAAAGACAGACGACAAGATCAAATTAAAGACAGTCGACAAAACCAAATTAAAGACAGTCGACAAAAACCAAATTAAAGACAGTCGACAAAACCAAATTAAAGACAGTCAAAACCAAATTAAAGACAGTCGACAAAACCAAGTTAAAGACAGTCGACAAAACCAAGTTAAAGACAGTCGACAAAACCAAATTAAAGACAGTCGACAAAACCAAGTTAAAGACAGTCGACAAAACCAAATTAAAGACCATCTACAAATTACCTGACCATTAGATCTCAAAACTGTCAAGGTCACAAAAAAACAAAAAAGGAGAAACTTGCAGTTTGAAAAAGACTAAGAAGACTAACTACTACCAAAGCTATCCTAAGCAAAAAGAATAAAACTGGAGGAATTACATTACCTGACTTCAAATTATGCTACAGAGCTATAATAGCCAAAACAGTGTGCTGCTTGCATAAAAACAGACACATAGACCAGTAGAACAGAATAGAGAACCCAGAAACAAATCCACACATGTACAGTAAATTCATTTTCAATGAAAGTACTAAGAATATTCACTGGGGAAAGATAATCTCTTCAATGTAAGGGACCTGCAAAACCGGATATCCATATGCAGAAGACTGAAACTAGAACCCTATCTCTTGCCATATACAAAAATCAAACAAAAGTGGACTAAAGACTTAAATCTAAGGTCTCAAACCATGAAACGACTACAGGAAACATTGAGGAAAATCTCCAGGACACTGGTTTGGGCAAAAATTTCTTGAGCAATACCCCACAAGCACAGGCAACCAAAGCTAACATGGACAAATGGGATCACATCAAGTTAAAAAGCTTCTGCACAGCAAAGGAAACAATCAACAAAGTGAAGAGACAACCCACAGAATGGGAGAAAATATTTGCAAACTATCCCTCTGACAAGGGATTCATCACCAGACTATATAAGGAGCTCACTCTATAGGAAAAAATATTAATAATCCAATCAAAAACGAGCAAAAGATTTGAATAGACATTTCTCAGAAGATGTACAAATGGTACACAGGCATATGCAAAGGTGCTCAACATCATTCATCATCAGAGAAATGAAAATCAAAATTATAATGAGATATCATCTCACCCCAGTTAAAATGGCTTCTATCCAAAAGACAGGCAGTAACAAATGCTGACGAGGATGCAGAGAAAAGGGAGCCTTCATACCCTGTTGGTGGGAATGTAAATTAGTACAACACCATGAAGAAAAGGTTGGAGATGCCGCAAAAAACTGAAACTTGAACTACTGTATGATCCAGCAATCTCACTGCTGGGTATATACCCCAAAGAAAGGAAATCAGTATATCAAAGAGATATGTACACTCCTATATTCGTTACATCACTGTTTATAATAGCTAAGATTTGGAAGCAACATAAGTGTCCATCAACAGATAAATGGATAAAAGAAAATGTGGTACATATATATAATGAAGTACTATTCAGCCATAAAAAAGAATGAGATCCAATCAGTTGCAATGTCATGCTTGAGCTGGAGATCATTATGTTAAGTGAAACAAGCCAGGCACGTAAATACAAACATCACATGTTCTCCCTCATTTGTGAGATCTAAAATTCAAAATCATTAAACTCATGGGCCTAGAGAGTAGAAGGATGATTACCAGAGGCTGGGAAGGGTAGCGGTATTTACGGGGGAGGTGGGGATGGTTAATGGGTATAAGAAAATAGCAAGAATGAATAAGACCTATTATGTGACAGCAGAACAGAGTGACTATAGTCAATAACTTAACTGCACATTTTTAAATAACTTAAAGAGTGTAACTGAAGTTTGTAACTCAACTGACAAATGCTTAATGGGATGGATACCCCACTCTCCATGATGTACTTATTTTACACTGCATGCCTGTATTTAAACATCTCACATACCTCATACATATATATACCTGTTATGTACCCACAAAAAATAAAAAAGACCTAACTATTAAATGCATTGTGGTATTCTGGATTGGATACTAATACAAAAAGAAATTTACTGGAAAAACTGGTGACCTCAAATAGAATCTGTAGTTTAGTTAGGAGTATTATACCATGCTAATTTCCTAAGTTTTGATAAATAAACCATGTATATAAGATGTTAACATAGGGGAAGCTGGGTAAAAGTTAACAAGACACTTAACATATCTTCACAACTTTTCTGTAACTCTAAAGTTATTCTAAAATAAAAGTGGTTTATTACTCAGAACCAAATTTAAAAATACAGCATATACAAAGAGGTAGAACGCAATAAAATCAGTCTTAAGGAGAATTTAGTCACAAACATTTATATTAGGAATAAAGGTTAAAAATATATTAAAGGAGTATAAAACATAAGTTAGAAATTTTTTTTTTTAAAAGGGCTGGGCAGGGTGGTTCACGCCTCTAATCCCAGCACTTTGGGAGGCTGAGGTGGGTGAATCACCTGAAGTCAGGAGTTCGAGACCAGCCTGGCCAGCATGGTGAAATCCCATCTCTAATAAAAACACAAAACTTAGCTGGGCATGGTGGTGGGTGCCGGTAATCCCAGCTACTCGGGAGGCTGAGGCAGGAGAATTGCTTGGAGGCAGGAGAATTCCTTGTACCCAGGAGGCGGAGGTTGCAGTGAGTTGAGATTGTACCACTGCACTCCAGCCTGGGTGAGAGAGGGAGACTCTGTCTCAAAAAAAAAAGAAAGAAAAAAAGAAAAATTTTAAAAGTAGTAGGAAAATATAATAGTGCAAATAAAATAGAAAAATATAAATATATATGTATATAGTGGAAAAGGTTAAAGTCAAAAATTGATTAATAAGACTAAAACGATAACAGACACAATTCTGGCAAAATTAAATGAGAAAATGTAGTATGATGTAAAAGTTGGCATAACTACAGATAAAGCAGAAATGTGAAAAGATAATATTGTCAGCAAGATTCTGCCAGTGCATTTAAAAACCAATTTCTAAGAATCTTTCTGTAACTGATACACAAAATAGAAATCTTAGAGTCCTATAATTATTAAAGAAATTGGATAGCAGTTTAAAACCTTCACACACACACACAGAGGGAGAGAGGGGTAGAGCTCAAGCAGGCCCAGATGGTTTTCCAGACAAATTCTGCTAAACTTCAAGGACAGTATTATTTAAACCCAGGCAAAGACTGTATGAGGACAGAGATAATCTATTTCACTCAGTAAAAGAGCTCTAAAGTCCTGAACGAAATGTTGTAAACCAAATCTAACAATGTTAAAACAGACAATGTATTATGACAGTGTGAATCATGTCCTCCAAGAAGCAGACACCAAAATGGGACATGATGTTCAAGGGATATTAGTGAGAAAATTCCTGTGAAGGGTAAATGGGGAAAACAGAAGTCAGGAGAACTTTCCAACTGTGAAGTTAAAGGAGAGGAGAAGGGCAGAAATGGAGTGAAACAAACGCCAGGCTGCAGAAGTTCTAAGAAAGTTTTGTCGGATCACTGGGGAGCCCTTGCACCAAAGTCATCCATTGGAGGAGTCCCTCGTTAGCCTTGCCGCTGTGCTCCATCACTGAGGGATGAATAATCAGTAGAGCAACAACTGATATCAGTCATGGCCATGACACAAAGGTGGTAATGGATCCAGAGAGTAGCACCTGGGGCTCCAGTCACCCACACTCCTTGCAGCAGATGTGAGCCCACATTTTCATGGCTGCCACAGTGCCCAAGTTGGGTTTTCTCCAGGAATCCAAAGAAGATTTAGCATTAGAGGATTTATAAATGTTATTTATCACATGTATCAGACCCAAGTCTTGTGTGACTCAGACTCCCTTGGCTCAAATGTGTCATTGACCTTAACTGTCACTGGGAGGTTCTGATGAGTCATTTGCCCCAAGAGTACCAAGACTTTGTCCTTGGCCATCACCCAGAGCTGAGCCATCCAGCCACATATCTGGAGTGTCTGGTCCCTCCTGATACTTCTGGAATGGAATGGAACTCTATACTGCAGGGCATGGGACTTGGCATCCTGAGCTGCTATTAAAGCGACTAGATGATGACATTGGGATATATGGGACAGTTTATTTTCTGTGAGGTAAATTTTAACCAACAGAACAAACAGATCTGGGCAGATGAATCCTCCTATCTTCTTTCCTCCCACGGAGGACTTTGAAACACCGTTTTCTATATCCCTCATTCAGAAAAGTCCTTAACGCTGAGCGAATGCTCCGACCAAGAGAATTGCTGGGTCTCTTTTTGACTACTCATGAAGCGGTTGTCATCTGTCCCTTTGCAAAGCTGCCCATCTTTCCTTGCCTTCCTTCTGTTTTACTTCTCCCTCACAGCCCTGAGTTTTTACCTCCCAAATAAAGCATCAGCATTTTAATCCTTGCTTCAGGAGGATTGTTTTCAAGAAAACCCAGGCTAAAAGCATATTAAGCAGATTAGAGTTGAAAAACCCATCATCTGAATACATGCAGGAAAAAATAGACAATATACAAAATAATTGTAAATACCTCATTAAATGAATAAAAGGCTTTAATATTACAAAGAATATGTCTGAAAACCCTATAAATAGAATCTTCAATGGGGAAACATTAGAAATATTCCCTTTAAAATCAACTATAAGGCAAGAATGCAAAATCAACCAGTAATCCCACTCAGGCAGCAAATATGACGATTTATTGTTGTAATCATGAATAGTTAACTAATATGACTATTTATACAGCTGTAGGCAGGGTTGAGGGAAACTAACAAGAATGATACTGTACCCCACAACTAGCAACACGGACAAGTACTCTAACACCCTGGGCTGAAGGAGCAACTTCCCAGATCTAGAGAGATTAGGGATCTGCAGAACAGGCCTTTAGTAGGGAGGTGAGCCCACTCTCAGACACAGTAGATTTGCAGCGTGTTGCCGAAGCCCTGAAAGCTCTAATATATTTGTAGCGGATTGACTAGTTGTCCTTCAAAATTTCATATCCACCGAGAAACTCAGACTGGGAGCTTATTTGAAAATAGGATCTTTGTAGATGTTATTAAGGTAAAGATTGAGATGAGATCCTCCTGGATTAGGCTGTGCCCTAAGTCCAATGAGGGGTAGGAAAGGACACCTAGACAGCAGCAGAGACACCAGAAGTCACCAGACGTTGGCAGAGGCAAGGAAGGCGTCACCCCTAGAATCTTAACACATGTGGCCCTGCCAACACCTTGATTTTGGACTTCTAGCCCTCAGAACTGTGAGAGAATATGTTTTTGTCATTTTAAGCCACCATATTTGTGGTAGTTTATTAAAGGAGACCAAGACAACTAATACAATGTCTAAAGCTGGAGATAAATCTCTCTTCTTTCTTGACTGTGGAGTAGTAGGAACGAAATGGGAACATAAACGATGGCACTGACACGACAATGGGAGCACAGCTTATAAAATGATACACTGAACAGGGAAAAACCACTCAAAACCCCAGTGTATTCCCCTTTGGACACTACACTCCCGTACATACACCCCCAACTCAATGGTGTCGACACTGGAATGTGATATTCAGTAGGTCCAAAAATGAGAGTCAGTTATCTGACAAAAAGTTTATTTCCACCCCTGCCAATAACTCAGCCTAAGAAAATGAGGGTAACACACAAATTATCCAGCCATCAGAGTCACCTGATGTGAGGGGATGGTGATAGTTTTTGCAATAATGGATCCGAGGTCTCAGACAAAATGAGAAAAAAAAAAAATCGAGAGCCCATCACACACCTACTATGTCAGAACTGATTTGATTACCCAGCCACTAACTGAGCAAAATAAAAAAAATGACATGCTATGTAATATACACTATCGTCCCAAAGAGGTGGGGTACAGGAATGGCATGCAAATGACCAAAAATAGAAATAAAATAAAGCCCAACCTGGAACAGTTCAAAGAACAGAAAGAAAACCTTCACTTATATTAGGTCAATGACCTCTAGAAAAATTATACAAAACAATAATATTTTTATATTAGAAATACCCAGAATATGTACACAACAAAATGAGTACTCAAAAACAAGCTGAAAAAAATAGGATGAGAAGAGGGTTGTAGATTGGAGAAAATAAATATGGACTAAAATTTCTAGAGATGACTAGTAAGAACATAGAGCTAGCAAAGTACAGAAGAGATATCACTGAAAGCCAAAGGAGAGGAAGATTGGAGAGATCTTGATGAATTCAGATGAAAGAGATGAATGCATAGATGAGGCTGAGCTATAGAACATAAATTGAATGCAATTAGATGAGGCCACATGATAGCACATAAATGACACAATATAAGGATAATCGATATTGGCCCCTGAAGTCAAGAACTCATCAAAGCAAAGAGTTGACACATAAATAAATATAAGAAAACGTCCCTAAAATGAAGATAGAATTGAATCTGTTGATCTAAAGTTTCCACATTCTAGGAAAAGTAGATACAGGAAGCTCAGAACCAAGACATATCTGCGTTAAGCAGCTGAATGCCAAATAAAGGGAAGAAGTATTTTACTCTTTTGCCTCAACAAGCAACAAAGAGGTGGGGCATGGGTGGAGAAGAAGAAAAAGAAGAAGCTCTGACTTCTCCACAAAGACAACAGAGGATACTGATTACAGGATTTTTTATTTCCTATTAGTGCGTGGTGTTTTCAAGGAGACAGCCAGCTGGGAACAGAAAAAGCAGTTACCAGGAGGCATTTCTAGCAAATGCCCTGAAGGAATTTCTTTTCTCCTCTCCCTTCCTACCTCTTCCCCTCTTCTCCCTTGACTTCAGGACCATACTGCACAATTTCTCCTGCGAAGCAGGCCTCCAACATAGAAAAAGCCTCACTGCAGCCTCTGCCTCCCGGGTTCAAGCGATCCTTCTGCCTCAGCCTCCTGAGTAGCTGGAAGGAGAGGAAAGTAATATTTGCTTTGGACCTTAGCAAAGCCCACGTGGCAAGGAAATACTAAAGAAGAGTTTCCAACTTGAATTGGGGAAAACAAAATGAAACTGAAAACGAATTCAAAAAAGTAGACTACTTGACTTGAAGAGAGTTGAATGTCTTGGATTGTCAGAATCAAGGAATCCTCATGTGGAATTTAAACCAATCAAAGTACAATTAGCAGGGGGAAAAGTTGGGAGAGATATTAGTCAATAAAATGTCTGTCTCAGCATACTATCAAGATGATAAGGGGTAGGAGGTTGAATCCTTGATGGTAAAATATTTACAAGTTTCAGTAATCACGGTTTCCAGGTATCATGCTGTTTCAGATCTGTTATCAAATGACTAATTAACCAGCAAAACAGAAAATGAAATCAGATATTTTCTCTTTCAAACTGATTTATATACCATTTTAAAGTCAGACTGTTTAATCCTCATAATATTCATTTCCCTACTACAAAAATTAAAACTATGTAACTCGTAAGTGCACATTCTTGTATGAATTAGATGGTGAATATAAATAGCAACACAGAAATCAAATCTAGATTTCTTGTCTTATGTCCTAAATTACAGCACATCTCAACTTTCTTCTAAAATTGGAATACCAACCCAACACCCCAGCTCAGTTATTGGATTACCTTTCATATTGTACAGGCAGCACACCAACCACTGAGCTCATAGGCAATGCTTGGTACATGTGAGTCACTCAGATAAAACCAACACAGAAGCAGAAGAGAAACAATAGAACAGTTAAGGTAGGGAGCAGGAAGCAGTGAAAAGTAAAATGTGCTGCCTGGTTCCAAGAAGAAAGGAGGAGGCAAGATGACCTTGAGGCTGCTTGAGCTGAGGGAGAAAGGAGTAGAATCCTTATGAGAAAAGATTACAAGAATTTGCCGAGCAGATTAAAACTACCAGGGGCCACCTTCAAATTTCAAAAGGGAAAGAGAAACAATGCAGTCTCTCAAATTAGCCTAAGGAAGAAAATAGGAATATCAGAGAGAAGGACAATTGAAATAATTGGTGGCAAGAAAGGAAAATGGTGGTGGGAGAAAAACAAGGGGAAAGAATTGAATTGAATAGGAGTTGCCTTAATAAAAAAGACTGCAAGAAGACAACTCTAGAAGAAAGCAAATCCCTCAAAAACAACAAATGTGTTTGGAATCCTCAGAAAAGTAAATAAAAGTGGGAGAACAGAACCTGTACATACTTAGTATTCAGTCATCTATTTCTGCAGTCACGTCTCTGGAATTCACAGGCAAGACAAAAGAACAGTAAAAAGAGGTAAAAAGCTTTTCAAAGACAGCTTGCGGAACTATGTCAGTGCATGCAACACTAAAAGCACAAGAATGAACAAGAATTAGAAATGTAATCTACAAAGCACACTTAGGATATAATGTTGTTTTGCATATAAAATAGAAAGCTAAATGCAACAGGGGAAATTGATTTGGAGGGCCTAGGTCTCTTCACACTCAAATTTTAAGGAGACTAACTCCCAGATCAGAAGACATAAATTAGAAGAGATATGTGTGCATGTATAATTTCTTCCTTTCCAGTGTGAAAGGAAATTCTCTTCTTTCATTTCACTGTACTGCTATGAAATATTTCAGCTGTTTTAGAAGCTAAACTTAAATATTTGATGTCATTAGTCATTTTTGATTACTGTCAATTCCAAGATTAAAGCATATTTTGATAAATATGACAGCATTATTAAAATAAAGTATTTGGGAATTTAGATTTCTGTTGCAAGCAGTAAGAACAACATCCTGGAACTGGCTTAGACAACAAAGGAAATCTTCCGAGAAACATAACTGAGGCTTCTGGGAGCCTCCGGCCAGCTATACTCAGGACACATGTCACCAGGTCTCATGTCTCTGCTTTGCCTCCTGTGGGTTTACCTTATACACAGTCTAGCTTCCATCGTGATAACAAAGTGGCTGTAGATGTTTCAGGCCTGGCATCACACACCACTAAACCCAGGTGAAAAGAACTGGAGCTTCAGCAGAACGTCTTGTTAAGGAGAGAATCTGATTTCCTGGAAGCCCCAGTAAACCACGTTTTTCCTATTATTGGCTCATCTGGTTTATATTCCTATCTTACCCATCACGCTGGCTTTCCCGACCCTCTAACTGGTTTCTTCTAAGAGCACTATTTTAATAAATCACTTGCACCTGAATCTTTGACTCATTAACTCCTTGGGGTGAAATACAAATCATCTCTGTGAAACAAAGGCATGCACTGAAACCCCGTGGCAGGCTGTTCTTGAATTCCCCGGGCTGTTTCTTCCCACCCTGCCTCCTGTCTGCGAAAGCTGGTACTCACGCTGTGAACAGGACGTTGCTTACTCATCTTCTCACACAGTCTCTCCCAGGTTCTGTGCTGCTTCCCCTCGACCCACCCAGCCTTCCCTTTCTGTTGCTCCTCTCAAAGCCTGGCCAACATGGTGAAACCCCGTCTCTACTTAAAAATACAAAAATTAGCCAGACGTGGTAGCATGCACCTGTCATCTCAGCTACTAGGGAAACTGAGGGAGGAGAATTGCACGAACCTGGGAGGTAGAGGTTGGGGTGAGCTGAAAGCACGCCATTGCACTCCAGCCTGGGCAACAGAGTGAGACTCTGTCTCCAGAAAAAAAAAAAAAAAAAAAAAAAAAAAAGTTCTTCCCTGTGTCCTCTGAAAACATCATTAGACAATAAACTGCCTGTTACCCACAGCCTGCTCTGATTCCTGCTGCCTTCCAGCCTCAGTTGGAACTCAATTATTTCCCCAAAGCACCATTTCCCCATCTCCCTTTTCTCAAGAAGAGTTGCTCATTTTCCCATCTTCTCGCCACACTGGAATCTGAAAATAAAGCTGGCAGTCTCCTCAAACAACTGTGTTCTTTCCAAGCCATTGCTTCTGTGTCTTTAGGGAATCTATATCTCGCTGTGAGAATCTAAATTTATTCTAGAGTGACCCTTGCTCCTACACAAAGGGTAACAGGGAGTGTCCATTGTATTTAAGCTGAATGGGGCATATCTGGTTGGGTTAGAGTATTATTTCTACCTTTATGGGTCTGAAATATTTAAGAAATGCTTGTCACTTGGGTCATCTGTCTGAGCTTTTCTATGCATCTTTCTCCTCTTATCTCCTAAATTCTTAACAGCAAATCTAAAACTCTAGGAAGAAAAAGTCAAGGACTCCAAAGCCGGTTACTTCTACTCCACTCAGCCTAGTATTTCCATAGATAGATTCCTGCACTTCTCACCCAGAGATTTCTATTCCACCCCTGAACTCACAAACTCAGAACGTACTGCACAGATGGACTTCTTCATAATCTGACGACTCCTCTCCTTTCTCTTTTCCCACCACACTAACAATATTTCTAAGCTCTGACGCCATCAATTTCACCCTTTTCACTTATTTTTTATAGTAAATACATATTATATTTATGTAACATACTTATATATTTATGTATTGTAATAGTTATATGATGGAGATACATATATATATTTCCTGGGTCTTTTACAAAAGTGATTTAACTTTTTTTTTGCCTTTTTTTTTAAAAAAACTAAGTTTATTTTCCTTGTTGCTAAGTTGATATAAATACAGAGTTACTAGCATAGCATACATGTAATTAGATTAGGAATATACTTTGTCAATTTGTAAATAGAAATATTACCAAAGTCAGGCATAGTAACATTAATTTTATGTAACTGACAGGACATTTTAGTGATCGCAGTTAAGGGATGTAGAGTAAGGGACAGAAAGAAAAGGCAAAATATTTTTTTCGTCAGAAGGTGTTCTCCGTGATGCCTCTAATCTATGTTAAATTAGATAGAAAGGATCTCATTTCTCAAAGATGGTCTCTAGGACAGTCCTGGATAGCCGTGGAGAAGACATCCCTCCTGAAACGGAATTATTAAAGTAAGAAAGCTGCAAGTGTACATTTGCCTATTTCTGGTTTGTATCTTAATTTCTTATCACTTGGTAATTAGTAGTCTGAACTCTAAATGGCTGGTAAGGAGCAATGTGCAATGACTGATTATAAGAGTCCAAGATCAAGGACTAAGGAAAAGCAAGCCCCCACCTCTTAGTCAGAATTTTAAAATGAGCCTCTGAGAGGACATTTAACAGTTTTTACAAAAAGAAAAAATATCTGAATCTGCAGTTATTATAAGAAGCTGCATCTGCTAGCTGCATTCTAGTCTCTAACAGAAAAAGATGCAATAGAGTACATTTATCTCAGATACCTGCTGGAAATGAATCTCCAAGAGAGAAGCAAGCCTCCAAGGGTGAAGCCTATGCTGAAAAAGAGGAATATAAATTCTATTGAAGATGGTGGGGTAAAAGAGGCCTGCAAATATATACTAGGAACTTTAGTCGGGGCTAAATTAGACGGATTTTGAATATATCAACACCACAACTGAATATCAAGGAAAGGTGTGTATGTGTTATAAAGATAGTATTGCGTTAGAAAGGAGAACCTAAAATTATAGTAAGCCAGAATAGCAGGATTTTTCTGGTGGCATGTTTATAGCCCCAGTTAAGTGGAATGAACTTCAGTCTTTTTTCTTTTCTATGAGAGTCAGGTCAGAGTCCTTGGGAGGGAATACCTAATAGCTAGCCTCATATGAGAAAAGAATAAGGAGGAAGGAATTTTTCTTGAGTAGGCAATTGGTCTTCCCAGAAATTAAGTCAGGAAGCAACTGGCTCTCTGATAGCCCCTGGGCTGCTGCTATATAGCTGCTTGGAAAAGGGATGTTTATTCCTACTAGGCAGGGGAAAAGTTTGCATGCCTGCAGTCAGAAGTCAGACAGGCATTTGAAGCCTCAAAGAGGATACTGGTTATCTAACTCAGAACAAACTCTCTACTCCTGGGCGAGTCTCTAGGAATTCAGAGTTGGCATGACAGCCTCAGGAGGAAAAACACCTCATCTGATGCCTTACTACGTGACCTATCCCGGTTACTGACCAGAGCAAGGAGGAGCCACCCAGGATCGCTGGTTAATGATCAGAATATTCAGACAGCTATGGTCTCCTTTAAGCCCCTGGAAGAAAACTCAACACAGCATTTGGTTTCTTTCCCGGCTCAGGCCAACTGATAGAGCATGCTGGCTGATGGGCCACACGCCAAAAGTAGGCAGAGCCTTCATTCATGGATTCACTTAAGAGCCACCAAACTTTCAGGTTACTCAATATTATTACACAGGAAATTACTTGTCTTTTACATCTATATTCTGAAACAATATTTATTAAACATTTTCTACATACTAGGTAGGCACTTTGCTAAGCACTTTAATAAATTTCATTTAATCTTCACAGCAATCCTGGGAACTTCTGTCTACCCCCATTGTACAGCTCAGGAAACTGGCCCAGAGAAAAATATGCAACTGGTTAATGATGAAGCAAGTAATTGCATCAAGGATGGTTTGGCTCTCTAAACCTTGACCACTACACTTTATTACATCTTTGAATTAAAATATGCTTATAAATGGGGTATGACACCAATTTACCATTTTAGACAGAAATTATTTCCTCCCAAGTTTCTAGGAAGTAGGGAAACTCAAGTTTGCTTTGTCAGGTACCAATGATACACACAAAAAACTAAGTTCCCTGTGAATACTTTTTTCTATTGTTCAAAGTCCCAAACAATAGAAATCCAATGAGAATTGAATCTAAACTTTTTCAATCATTTTTTAGGCATCAAAAATGACATAAACTTAATGATTCTCCCTTGAGACAGCGGAAATATCCAGGAGACTTTTAAGTTTCTTGTTTTAGAATTCAAAGATCACGATTCTTCTGCAAGATAATCACGACTACCGTCCTTTTGTTTCACCCATAGAATGGATAGCAGTGCATCCTTGGAGCAGCTAATAAGCCTGTCGTGTAACTAGATAGACAATTACAAGGAAGAATACACCCTCAGAGATTTGTTTAAAGGTCCTAGATAATTTTCAAAACAAACATTGCTCATCCCTCCTTCACCGTCTTATTAGAATGTTCAGCCTTCTCCTCATTTTTGCTAAGTTCTTTTATTTGAAATATATCGGCATGTTCAAGACAACCTCTTACTAAATATTTGTTTGGTGCATATGCACAATATATAGTATGTGCACTAAATCCATTTAAAAGATCAGTCACTCATTTTTTCCTAACAAGAAAATAAAGTGTGAAGTAAAAACCACACATATCTGATTTATTCATGCCCACTTTTAAGTTCTAGGTATAAATAACTTAGAAAGAAATCCTTACCTTACTTAGAAATTCATACCTTCTAGTCAAATGCTAAGTAGTCCATAAGAATAAACATTGAATTCAGCTATAAGTTTCTCAGAGAGCAAAGTCTAAGGTACATTTGATTAGTTACCTATGACAGACCAACGAAATGAATCACGTGATCACCAAGGGCTCCCTCCTTCATACTAAGCCCCGCCCAGATCTGAGTCACTACAGATCTGAGAAGTCCAGAAATAGAAGATGCAGTTTCAGATAATGTATTGGAATAGCTAAGCACTGACCTGTGGCAGCAGTGGGACTCTGGTTTCCATGCTATGCTGTCAGTTTCGCCATCATGTGATGCAGGGAACTTCCTGAGGTGGGACTGCCTGTGACTCGTCTAGTTTGCTGCAGATTTGTAAAGAAAATTGTGTAACTGGTTGCAGCAGGTTCTGTGAGAAAGAACATTACCCTACACAAAGTTCATCTGCACCTACAATTCCCATTGCAGTTCTGGTTGCTAGAGCACCCAAGCTTAAACTCAGCTTCAGAGGAAAGACTTCTTTGTAAAGACCTCCCTGAATTCCACACAGAGTCAGACAGTGCCCAGCCTCTATGCTATCATATTAATCTCTCCGTCCCTCAGAGTCACATGCATGACACACATGCACATGCAACAGATGCTAGGAGTCATGCTTTACTCACTGTTGTATCCCAAACAACTACCACTTACTTACTAGCACATAGTAGCTGGTCAATATCTGCTTGTTGAGTGCATGCGAGCAAAAGTAACAAAGTGAACAAAAAAGTACCTGAGGAAGACAATAAACAGAACCCTTCTGTCTGGGACAAAGGATGCCATCCAAGCCTTGGCACAGCACACAAATCCCCTGATCATATAATCACAGGGGCCTGTGTAGCTTTATAGCCTTGGTGTATTACTCACCACATCAGCATTAACTTCCTGCCACATGTGGATACTCAGGAGAGAGGACAAGGTACATTTGGGAAGCTCTTCCTATCCTCTTCCCCATCACTTCCTTGATTCCTTCTTCTACTCAGTCATCCATAGTGAGCCTTCTGCTGCCCACTGGAAACTGGGTGGAAAGCCCCAGGCCCCTTCCTAGAATCCCCAAAGTCACCCACGCCAACTTTTATCATTATTAGTAAGATCCATTATGAAATGAAATCAAAATCAAACTGGGACTTAAAAGATGCAGGCAATCCCTGCTTTCCCCTCTGAATCTCTGTGGCCATGTAGTTAATGGTACATCACACCACTGTAATATTAGTTTAGGGAAATAGCTGAGCTCCTACAGCATACACATAATGACTCTCGTGGAATTTGAAAATAGAAAAAATTACAATTTTTTTGAAGATTTAGGAAGAAATACCACATGCATACAAAGATGTTTGTTATGCAGAGATTGTTCAAGCTGAAGGTAAAAATAGAATTATGGTTTTAAATAATATCAATGGCCATCGCTTCTCGGCTCTTTGGCTAAGATCAAGTGTAGTATCTGTTCTTACCAGTTTAATATCAATGGCCAAGAAAGAACAATTTCTCTGAGATTTATGTCACAGAGAAAGTGACTATAAAGTATATGCCACCACTGAAGACTAGATCAACAGTTTTAGGTGACAAACCTTTCCCTTGCAATGTATTCATCACTTCAGGAAGGGGTACCTGAAAGGAAGTAGGATGACATTAGGACCCTACATTAGGGGAAATTATAGGGCCACTGCATACAAGAGTTCAACTGTTAGGCTTCGAGATCTGTTACCACTTCACCCCTTTTGGTTTTCCTCTGCAAAGTGCCTACACGATGTCTTCAAGTGCCTGGGAGAAGAAATGGTGTATGGAATATTGTTAGCCCTGATTATATCTATGTACATGCACCTACACTAAGGCTCAGAGGAGAATTTAAAGTAACATTGGGATTTAACATTTATTAAATTGGCAAATGTTCTGAAGAAATAAAAGTGTAACTGCCATGTAACTCAAGGATGTGAGAGTAGCTACTGGGTGCATTCTCAGATCAAATAGGGCCGAAATTAGTAATCCAACTAGAGTCTTTCAATTGTTGAAATAACTGCAGAAGAAAGTGAATTTAAACTCTGAAGCCGAGAGGTGGACAGACATGGCTAGAATGTAAATCTTAAATTGGTCTGAGAGGAAGATTAGGCATTATAGTCCTCATATATTAGGCATTTACTGAATCAGTTCAATCAATATTTGTTTCTAGCAAAAACAAAAAGTCTCCTAATATTTCAGCTATTAAAAAGCTTGAGGTGTTAAACTCACATATTCATTTTCCAACATGCTAAGTATGGTGCTTGTCATTATTTGTGCATGGCATGCCTTCCTGGTCCATTGGTCCTGTAAAAGGAAATAAAGTAATGTAGGCCTAGGCATTAAAGTGGAATCGGAAGATCGAGAGAGGACTGCACTCACGCCTGCTAAAGGTCAAGCCACAGAAGGTTCCAACAGCCTTGGATAACACCTGAAGTCAGAATCCACTGGCCTTCAGCGTCTCTCGGCTGGGAGTACCCTAATTAACAATTCAGAGCAGGTCTGCAATTTAAGATTTCTGTCCAGCCAATGAATTGCCCCCCAAGACAACTTTTTGAGAAAATCTCCTATTAAAAACCTGAGCTTGCCTTAAAGGACACTATTTAGTGTTGCCCTAACTCAGTGTACCTGAATTGCAGTTCTTTTTTCCCCAAATAAACTATTTTCTTTGGCATCTGTGTTAATTTTTTTCTTAGTTAATATAACTACAGAACTGCCACATCAGTGCAGGGGCTTCCTGAGCCCTTCTAGGTGCTCCCAGTGACCTAATCTTAGTTCTCTGTTTTCCTGATATTGCTACGTGTCCCAGGTCTACAATAGCAGCAGCCACTCTCAGTTTTGCAGTGAGTTAGCTTTTAAATTGTTTCAAAGTGCTTTTACGGCTCTCTTAATGATCATTCTGGGAAACAGCCAGGGTAGGTAGTGCTCCTGCCTCATTTAGGATAAGGAAACTGGTGCTAAGAGTGAACAAATAATGCACCTAATGAATGAGTATCAAAGTTGGGCATTACGTTAGACACTTGCCATACCCCTCTCACATCCCCTCCCCTCACCTTTTAGTCCTGGCCATTGTCGAGGCAACAGGCTCTACACAGGTCCCTTACCAGCACCTCATCCCAGCTGTACTGTGCATCTGTACTGCTTGTTATCCCAGGGATCCTCTGCTTTCTAGTGAGACTCCTAAAACAGTGTTAATTTTAGACTGTGGAGGTCAGGCTTCTCCCCTGTTTTGTCTCTGGTTGACATTCCTGAAGGATCTTCTATGTGGTTCCTTAAAGCATCCCCACCAATACTAAGACCCAGTTACTCATAGGCATAGCCAGCTGAACAACACACCCTTGAATTAGCAGTCCCTCTTTGCTGTTTTACTCTCGTCAAGGGCTCCTCCCCTGGTCCCTGGATTCACTTCCCAAAATAAAGTACTTGTTTTTCTCTTGCAAATTTACGTTCCTTAGAGATGCCAGATATTAGACCTTGTCAGATTCATAGTTTGCAAATATTTTCTCCTGTTCTATAGGTTGTTTACTCTGTTGATAGTCGCTTTTGCTATGCAAAAGCTCTTAAGTTTAATTAGATCCTGATTATCAATTTTTGCTTTTGTTGCAATTGTTTTTGGTATCTTTGTCATGAAACCTTTGCTGGTTCCTATGGAAGAATGGCATTGCCTAGGTTGTCCTCCGAGGTTTTTACAGTTTTGGGTTTTACATTTAAGCCTTTAATTCATCTTGAGTTGATTTTTGTATACAGTGTAAGGAAAGGGTTCAGTTTCAATCTTCCGCATATGGCTAGCCTGTAATCCTAGCACCATTTATTGAATAGGGAGTGTTTTCCCCATTGCTTGTTTTTGTCAGCCTTGTTGAAGATCATAGGTGTGTGGCCTTGTTTATGGGCTCTCTATTCTGTTCCACTTGTCTATGTGTCTGTTTTTATACTGGTACCATGCTGTTTTGATTACTGTAGCCTTGTAGAATAGTTTGAAGTCAGGTAATGTGATGCTTCCAGTTTTGTTCTTTTCGTTTAGGATTGCCTTGGGTATACGGGCTCTTATGTGGTTCCATATGAATTTTAAAATAGTTTTTTCTAGTTCTCTGAAGAATGCCACTGGTAGTTTGATAGAAATACCACTGAATCTGTAAATTGTTTTGGGCAGTATGACCATTTTAATGATATTGATTCAATCCATGAGCATGAGCTGTTTCTCCATTTGTTTGTATCTTTGATATCTTTGAGCAGCGTTTTGTAATTCTCATTGTAGAGATCATTCACCTCCTTGATTAGTTGTATTCTTGGGTATTTTGTTGTTTTTTTGGCAATTGTGAATGGGATCGCCTTTCTGATTTGGCTCTTAGTTGGGCTTGGCTGTTGTTGGTGTACGGGAATGATAGTGATTTTTCTACACTGATTTTGTATCTTGAAACTTTGCTGAAGTTGTTTATCAGATGAAGGAGATTTTGGGTTGAGACAATGGGGTTTTTAAGATATAGAATCATGTCATCTGCAAACAGGTAGTTTGACTTCCTCTTTTCCTATTTGGACGTCCTTTACTTCTTTCTCTTACCTAATTGCTCTGGCTAGGACTTCCAATACTATATTGAAAAGTAGTGGTGAGAGAGGACATACTCGTCTGGTACCAGTTTTTAAGGGGAACACTTCCAGCTTTTGCCCATTCAGTATAATGTTGGCTATGGGTTTGTCATAAATGGCTCTTATTATTTTAAGTTCCTTCAATACCTAGTTTATTGAGAGTTTTTAACATAAAGGGATGTTGAATTTTATGGAAAGCCTTTTCTACATCTGTTGAAATAATCACTTTTTTTTCCCTTTAATTCTATATATGTGATGAATCACATCTATTGATTTTCATATGTTGAGCCAACCTTGCATCCTGGGGATGAAACCTACTTGATCATGATGGAGTAGCTTTTTGATGTGCTGCTGGATTCAGTTTGCAAGTATTTTGTTGAGGATTTTTTACATCAATGTTCATCAAGGAAATATGCCTGAAGTTTTGTTTTTTTGTTGTGTCTCTGCCTGGTTTTAGTATCAGGATAACGCTAGCCTCATAGAATGAACTGGGGAGGAGTCCTCAAAGAGCCACAAACAGAACTACCAACTGACCCAGCAATCCCATTACTGAGTACAGAGGAATATAAATCATTCTACGATAAAGACACAGGCATGCAAATGTATATTTCAGCACTATTCATAATAGCAAAGACATAGAATTAACCTAATGCCTATCAATGGCAGCTTAGATAAAGAAAATGTGGTACATACATACTATGCAGGTATTTAAAAAAGAATGAGATCATGTCTTTTGCAGAAACATGGTTGGAGCTAGAGGCTATTGTCCTTAGCAAACTAACTCAGGAACAGAAAACCAAATTCCATATGTTCTCACTTACAAGTTGGAGCTAAATGATAAGAACACAAAGAAAGGAACAACAGACACTGGGGTCTACCTGAGAGTGGAGGGCAGGAGGAGGGAGAGAAGCAGAAAAAACAACTATGGGGTACTGGGCTTAATATCTGGGTGATGAGACATTCTGTACAACAAACCCTCATGATCCGAGTTTACTGATATAACAATCCTGCACATGTACTCCTGAACTTAAAAGTTAAAAATAAAGAAAACAATTTAAAAGGGTTACTTAAAGGACATTTTCTCTAAAATTAAAAAAAAAAATAAGTACTTGCATGAAAGACTCATTTCAGGCTCTGCTTGGGAGAATCTCAGTTAAAACAGGCTGCAAATACATTCTTTCGATTTTTCTCGTTCATTCTTCTGATTATCTTATTAATCACCAGACCTAAAATTCAATAGTCATTTTTTTTCATTTTCAATCACAGAAAAAGATTATAAGATTTAATATTTGGAAACCAAGTAGAATCTCTTTATGTGCTGTATCACTTGCACACACAACAAGAATTATGATGACCTTTAAGGTAGCAATTGTTTAAGAAGGATGCATACGTAAATATATAGAGAAACACATAAGTTGCTATTCAACAGATAGTTTCAGAGAGCTGGAAGTAACTATCTTTACTCAATGACATTTCTAGGGTCAGTCTATAAAGCTTTCTGCCTGGCTTCTTTTCATACTATGCTTTCTAGTAAGATGTAAGATTTTATTCTTATGGCTTATTTTAGATACATCAATGGCTTATTTCAAACAGTCTCACTGAGGAAAGAAAACAGAATGATGTCTTTATAGCTTTGATAGCAGTAATATCAGTATTTGCCAGGTGTGATTATATATATTAAGGGAGGTTTATCCTTCAATAATTTTATAAGAATGAAACATGGCCATTTATATTTATTTCTGATACAATAAGGATATTGAGTAAAAAATAAATGAAAACTCTTAGATGAAGTACTGCATTGCTGCCAGCATACGAGCACAACATCAAGAAAAACAAACTGCTGAATATCAAACAATTCTTAATGTGGAAAGGGCAAATATAAACCCAAGTAGTCCAAAGGGAGCAATTCTATTCCGTGTATGCAGACTATCAGATCAGTTGGCAACACTGCTTCTAATACAAGAGCCAAAAAGTATCACTTCATCATATTTGACAGATACCAGGAATCAGCAGCCTGGGTAAACATTGCTGTGCTTGCTTGTCACTAAAGATTGAGATGCAATGTGTTAAGTTATAAATATGAAGAAAGGAAACTAAGATCCAGTTTCTGGAACTTAGATATAGCAACTGAAATATTTAACACTGTGGAGCAACTGATTGAGTTTATTCCATGACTTGCCTAAAATACATATTAACAATTTGTATAGAGAAGCCAAGTAATCCATCTCCCTGAAAGCATAGAGATACCTATGTCAGTTACTATCCCATATCTGAACACCAGAATTATCCACATGATTAATAATTTGATAAACTTATTAAAGACCATTTTAATTACAGTTTGTTGGAACAGATTACTTCAGCTGAAAAAGTTATAAAGTGAAAGCTGTTTACATAATTGCTTTTAATCCTCTAGGAAAATATATTTCTATTTAAATAAATATATATACATAAAATACATATATTTTAAAAATATATTTAAAAATATTTATATTTGTTTCTCTAAGCCCATCCCTTGATTAAATATATTTAGTCATACACACACACACACACACACACACACACATTTGATTTTTAACAATTCCTCTTAAAGCTCTGTGCTTTACTCTTTGGTCAGAAAGTGAAATACCTTTGTTTCCATAAAAGCCCATCCCTTGACTTCGTATTCTACTAGAATGTAAGTTCTCATAGGTATATTATCATGGTTTTTCCTAGTGTGTAACTGTATGAAAATTTGATTGCTGTTTACACGACCATCTTGGTAATGTTATGAAAGTACTCTAATTTGCTTGACATTCTATATGCTGACTTGGCAATAATCACTAGCAGTGTACATATTTAGAAAAGAGCCATGAGTTCATAACAAAGAGAACAACAACAACTGAAGAATAGTAGGTGCTACAGATGGCCGTGGCTGGCGGTCACATTTTAGTGTTGCAGACAACCAACAGGATTCAACAGGTTCCAACAGGGCCAACAGCAGAAAAATCATTCTTTCAATTCTGTGATAAGGTTAAGGTATCAACTAGTGGAAGACAGGGTGGACTTTATTGGATATGCATTATGAGGTCTTCATTTTGTAGGAAATTGCATACTTGCTCTGGAGACAGGGCAATTATGTGAAAAGTTAATGAATACTTTCAAACAAAGGAAGTGTCAAAATAGCAAAGTGGGATTGAATTTTATGAGGAGGTTAATTTCTAAAGTCAGCATACGAAGCAAAATATTCACAAAGTCAAAATTACCTCTGAAGATGCCTTATGAAAATCGCTTACTACATAAGAAACAGAAAGGAGCTTCTTGAATCTGACAGGGGATTTTTATTTTATTTTTTAAGCATGCAAACAATTACTAATTTCTTTAGTTCATATTACTTTTTCAATTGCAGACCCAATGTAGGTGGCTTACATTTAGGGGCAATTGGTACCAATGACATCTTAAAAGCAGTATGCTCCTAATGACTATGAAATGGTTGCACTCAAAACTATGCAGTATGACTTTTGGAAAGTCACAGAACACCATGTGGCATCAATTACCATTAAGATTGCTGAGGCCTTTTTACTTAACAGATCAAAGCAACAGCATTGAGGTTACTCCTTACGCTAAGCTCTGGGTCTGTGAGATAGGATCATTTCTGTGTGGAAGAAAGCAGTCCAGAAGTAACGAACCACAAGAAAGAAAATCAGAACACCCCATAGAAGGCTACATTTTGACCCATCGCTACTAAGAATCTATGTCAAACTCTTAAGTCTGAATTCATAGTTTGAATTATTGATAGCTTCATAATCAGTTCCTCTGACACAGGACCGAGTCAAAAGTTTGGGCCAGTTTGGTCATAAACTTTAGCAACAGACAGGCCTCCATTTAAACCTCAGAATAACTTAAAAATACTTTTTATTTTGAAATAACTGCAGATTTACATTCAGTTGTAAGAAATAATATAAAAAGATCCCATGTATGCTTTACTCAGTTTCCTTGGAAGATATCATCTTGTAAAACTATAGTACAATATTATAACTAGTATATTAGTTTCCTAGGGCTGCCATAACAGAGCACCACGAGCTGGGTGGCTTACACAACAGAAATTTAATTCCTCACAATTCCGGAGGATGTAAATGCAGGACCAAGAAGTCAGCAGGGTTGTTTCTTCTGGGGCATCTCTCTTTGGCTTGTAAATGGCTGTCTTTTCTGTGTGTCTTTGCAGGGTCTTCCCTTTGTATAGGTCTGTGTCATAATCACCTCTTCTTATAAGGAAACCAGAAATATTGGATTAGGGCCCGAGTTAAGACTTCAACAGACAAATTTTGAGGGGACACGGTTTGGCCCATCAAAACCAGGATGATACTGATGCAGTCAGGAAAGAGACCATTTCTATCACCACAAGGATCTCTCATGTTGACCTGTTATTAACACATCCCACTTAAACCCTGGCAGTCACCAAACTGCTCTCCCTTTTTATTATTTTATCATTTCACAAATGTTTTATAAGTGGTATTATACAGTATATAATATTTGAGACTGGCTTTTTATTTTATTAATTTTGAGACAGTCTCTGTCGCCCAGATTGGAGTGTAATGGTGTGATCTTGGCTCACTGCAACCTCTGCCACTCAGGTTCAAGCAATTCTCCTATTTCAGCCTCCCAAGTAGCTGGGATTACAGGCACCTGCCACCATGCCTGGCTAATTTTTGTAGTTTCAGTAAAGACAGGGTTTCACCGTTTTGACCAAGCTGGTCTTGAACTCCTGACCTCGAAATCCATCTGCCTCGGCCTCCCAAAGTGCTGGGATTACAGACATGAGCTACCATGCTTGGCCAGAGACTGGCTTTTTAAACTCAGCATAATTCTCTGGAGATTCATCCAGATGGTCGTCCAGTTCATTCGTTATTATTGCAGGGAGTAGTATTCCATGGTATGATCGTACCACAGTTTAACCATTCATCCATTGAAGAATATCAGAACTGTCTTTAGTTTTTGGCTATTATGACTAAAGCTTCCATAAATATCCATGTGCAGAATTTTGAGCAAACATGAGTTTTAATTTCTATGGGAGAAATACTCAAGAGTGTAACTGCTAGAATGCTTAGTTTTTTAAGAAACTGCCAAACTGTTTCCCAGAATGTCTATATTATTTATATTCCCACCAGCAATATAAGTGGTCCAATTTTTCTAAATCCTTATCAGCATTTGATGTTCTCACTATTTTTTAATGTAGCCATTCTGATAAGTGTATACTAATAGCTCATTGTAATTTTAATTTGCACTTTCCTGATGTCTACTAATGTTAAACATCTTTTCAGCATTGTATACACTTTTCCTAATGACTACGTCATTTACTAATAGGATATACTCTATGTAACATTTCAAGAGTATATATCTTGGGTGAAATGTCTGTTCATGTCTTTTGCCCATTTTCAAATTGGAGTCTCTTTTTATTGTTGAATTTTGAGAGTATTTGATATATTCCATATACTTTGTCAAATAAATGATTTGCAAATGATTAATCTCATTTTGTAGCTTATTTTTTCATCCTCTTAACAGACATGTTTGCAATGTGAAAGGTTTTATGAAACCTTTGATCTTATTTTTACATGGTGTTTTAGCTGTTTTTTCTGACACAGCTTCAGCAGGGGAAAGGGGGGGTGCTGTTTCATTACTACAGAGTAGAGGTGGAAGTCCAGGTATTCCACAGTCTCCACTGACACTCTGGGGAGGAGAAGGTCCCTGATATTGTCTAAGAATTTTCCCTACTCAGCCTCCTAATACTACCTTACAAGCTCCAGAATTGAAACCCTAAGCGCTCCACCAGTTTTTCTTTGATATTTGGCTGATGTAGAGAAGTTGTTATCTAAAAGTTTTCTGCCTTGCTAGGTTCCCTCCTTTCCTGATTGTTTTAGTAGAGAAAGGAAGATTTTGTTAGTCTGTGCCCCCTGGCCTTTCCAGTTTGCTAACCATTTCACTTCCAACTCTGAGATATATGAGGCTAAAAGAAAGCCCTGGGAATATCCCACCCTGTCGATCTTGGATCTTAGGGTTCCTAACCTATTAGCCTTTTCTCTATGTTTTAGGGCCTATTTTTAAAAATATATAATGTCCAGGTTTTTTATTGTACTAAGTGGAAGGAAAATGACTTCAACTCAATCTTCCTGGAAGTCTTTCACTGTTACTTTACTGATTGTGGTGAATTACCTAATATCTTTATATCACAGTTTTCCAGTCTGTGAGACAAGGAACAATTACCAGAAGATTAAATGAGAATCTATGTAAAGTATTTGACTCATACTGAAATACTGAATTGCTCATCTTTGAAATGAAACTATGCTACCACTCTTCTGATCTTTCAAATATGTTTCACAAAAGACTTCTGATTTTTCTAGTTCCAGGGAGACTTACTATCTGCCAGACCCTCATAACTTCTCCATGCTATTAGAACTATTCCTGACTTTCCCGCTTGAGACTGATGATTTTGCTATGTATAGGCAAATGTGATTTCCCTAGCAAAGCCCTAGAACATAGTAGACACTCAAATGCCTAGTCATTTTCAAGTTCCTCCTATACTATTATGATTTTACAGTGAGTCTTTGCGCCAATCCTCAGCAACAGGGCTATTTCCTCAGTAACAAAATGGGGACACCTGATGTCTATTTCATAGGAACAATGTGGCTACACATATACTCTTCTGAATAGTATCTTCACCTTTTACCAAAAAAAAAAAAGGACATAACCAATGTCCTGCTATTATCATGGATATTGCCCTATCCTTATTCTCAGTTTCCCAGTGTTTTACAGCAGGGTGGAGTAGGATTATAGTAAAGTCAGTAGAACAGAGGTGGAGACAGTTGCCAGTAAAGTCAAGGACTACCATGTAATGGAATTACAGCCACCACAAAGGAAAACTCAGAACTTCATTCTAATAATCACAGATCAGCATTTCCTTTACTATAAACAGCACTATAGCTACATTGCTAGTTAATGTATAGATGGAGTCTTGTTTCTCCTATGTCAGATTATTGAATGAGAGCTCTGCATAACAAGTCTAAACTATAACATTTCAAATATATACAATTTATTGGATGAAGAACACTAATTTTTGATTAATTTTAGACCTATATAACAATGGAATACACAGTGGTAGTTTCTTTAAGTGGATGAATAGTTATTAGTTACTCATAATTATTAACTAGTTAAGTTTTAGAGCTGGAGAAAATTGCAAGGTATGCAAACCATAATCTCAAGGTTAATGGGTTTAGCTTCTGTATTCTACCAAGTCAAGGTAATTTTAAGGTGAAGGTTCTCTCAAGTGTTTTGAGGAATCTCAGATGTGGTAATCAGATTGTCATACCAGTAGTCTATTTAAAATTTTTTATTTACCATAAACACAGTAAATTATTCCATCTAACTTTCACATACTTATTTTTATTTATTTTTTCTGGAAGAAGCAAATTTGCCAGAATCTCCTTCCATCCTTTGAAGGGAATTGAAAAATAAGATTCCTTAAGACCAGTCTACTTTATGTGAATATCAGGTATCTTTCTCTGTGGAAATACATTTTGTTTGTGCACTTTGTAGAAGGAACTCTCATGCTCAAAAATGTAGGCTTGCAATCTTCAGATAGTCAGATATACCTTCACCTATTCTTTCCTCCTAGTTCTCTGTAGAAGCCAGGTTTACCCAGATTTTGGATTGTATTTCTTTGGTTACCAAGGGATGTGAAGAATGTCTCAAGTCATGGAAACTATTTATTTCTTTATGTAACTTATTTCAAAGGTCTCCTTGAAGACCTTTATTCTCCTTGTCACCCTAGCACCTAGCTCATTGCCTGGAAACTAATATGCATTAATTGCATGAAAGGAATGTAAAACCTTTTAACTTTTTTTTTTTTTTTTAACCACAGAATCAAAAGGAGTTCACTCAAACATTTATTTAAAGTGTTGCAACATATTGAGTACTCAAGTTGAGTGTTCTACAGGGAATAAGACACTCAAGACTGAGGCCACAGTTTAGCAGACAGTGGTGTTGCAACAGGTTTAGTGAGAAATAGAGAGGAACAGTTGGGAAGAATGTCTTTCAAGGGTCAGTGGAAATGGATGTGTCTACTTTCCAATGGATTGAATGCTGCTTTAACTTAAGAACATTCAAAACAGAGCCTGAAAATTTGGACTCCAGTGGGGATGGAAAGGAGGAAATGAACAGATGAGAGATCTAGAGAAAGAAAAGTGGAGGTTCTAAAAATCGAGTATGAGTAAACCAGAAAGAGATGGAAATGTTGTTGATACCAAGACAGTAGTAAATAAAACCCTTTGGTGACAAATAGGTTCTTCGTCTGTCTTGGACTATGTTAACTTCTTTTTCTTTTCTCACAGAAATATTTTTGTATAAGTTAGATTTTTATTGAAAGTTGGTTTTATTTAAAGTACTCAGTTGCCAGAATGTGCTATCTTACTTCCCAGTAAGAAACATTTGGGGAAAAGTTGGGACTCCATGAAAAATATAACAGATAAAGAGTTATCAGTATTTCTATTTCCAGGAGTATGGTAGATTAAATATCCTGGAAAAAAAAAACCCACAATGAATCTAAGAGAATAGAAATATTTAAAAATATATATTTTAGTAAGTGTCAACAGGCTGGCACAAAATTAAAGAATATGAAAAATTCCTCAAATTATTTAAAACTAGGAATGCTGGGTGATACTCAGGTAGCACCATCAGCCTCTTGACCTGTCAGTTTCTTCTGAACTCTGGCGATTTTTGAGTTGCTTCTTTGTGAGCTAATATGGAGAATAAATCCTGTGGCCCATCCAGTTGAGGAACCTAAGGGGAGATCTCGCATAAAATTTTGACTTTTTTAGGATATAAGGAAAGAAATTTGTCAAAAAAGATAAAATTAAGGAAATATACCTTCTCAAACTTAGTTGCAGGTAAAAGGAAAAGAAAATAAATTCTTCCCTGAGAACACATAATCAAAAACTAGTTCTCAGGTTTGCTGTCTAAATTTAAATAACCTGTATGGTCCAAGGAAATATCAAGCATAGAATTTAATTTGAATTCCTGGATAAGCCATACCACCAGTTACTGAGAAAAAAAAATATCAATCCTGAGTAATTTAAGAGGTCCTATGGAATTCCCATGGTTAAACTCCAGAAAATTGAGCATCTATACACACATATCAAAATACAGATCACAAAATAATGATGAAAACATACTATGAGTAAGGACCAGCAGAAGTAGACCACCAAATTTTCAGATATCAGAATTATGAATCAGAATAAAAAGCATATATGATTAAAGAAACTAGATCCTTAAAAATGAGCTAGGAACAAGAGATTTTAAAGAATAAGAACTAAAAGATTTTAAACACTATCAGATAAAACATAGAAAAGACTACAGCACATAAAATGTGAAATTTAGAGCATGAATTAAGATATACATTTTATTTTTGCTCTGTCTAAACTGAAAGTCTAACCTGAGGAGACTTCCAAAACGCAGCCAGAAGGATTGATATATGAATATAAAAGAGAAGGTAAGAAATTTGGAGAATAGAATGAAAAGTAATACAAGTCTAACTGGAGTTCCCAAAGGATGTGAGAGCCTAAGGGAGAGATAGATAATGCTGGTAACTTTTTACAATTACTAATAAGCCAAGACTTAGAAGTCAAAGGCAGTAAAAATAAAAATAAAATCACACATTAACACACCATAAATGTTGCAGAAAGACAGATTGTGAAAGCAGCCAAAAAGAAATGAAAGATAATCTACAAAATAAAGATAATTAGAATTGTGACTGGACCATCAGTAGCATGGAAGGCAGAAGACAGTTGATTTATTTAAAGTAAGGAAGAGAGAAAACTTGGACTCTGTACCTAGAGACATTCTCAAGAAAACAGGATATTAAAAACTTCATTTTTTACAACCCAGAACTTCTCTAGTAAATTCTAATGAATGTTATTCAAACAGATGGAAAATAATTCTCGATGGAGATGAAATGTAAAAAAAAAGTAATGCCTAGCCTGTAGCAAATACCTAATCTGGCAACAGCAGTTCAAAAGTTCATTGCTTAGATCTGCTTTTAAGAGAGAACCTGTAATGAGGAATGTAATCTATTGACAGCCTCTAGCTGCAGTACTTTTGGGATCTATTGCTGTGTTTAAGCCAAGGACAACCCTTCCTAGACAGCTCCCAGCCAATGACTTAGAACATCAGTGACCCCAAAGTGCAACTTCTGTCCAATGCAAACCTCCTATGATAGGCAATCTTTGTTCTGAAGTCCTCTATCAAGGTGGCCAAACTCTCAAAGCTGCACTTCAGTCTCATGCTGTTTCTATCTAATCCCTTTTCTTTCCTTGCCTTCTTTCATAGTTTTCAGACCTGCATCACAGTCTGAAGGCTTTTTCTATTCCTGTTTACTTTTCTCTTATGTTTCACTGGCATTAGCAACAATAAAACTCCTCCATTCCTATCTCTGTCTTTGTGACTGCTTTCTGGAAGACAGACCTAACACGACTGGTATATCTGGATGGTCCAGGAAGGCAGGTAGCAAGATGCAGTTTGGGGACTGGCTCACTCACCAGCCAGGTGGTAAGAAGTACCCCATCTTAAGTGATATGTGGGGCAAGGCTACTTCCTGCCACAAGGTAGAGGCCCAGTTGATAAAAATTTCACTGGTGGTTAGGACAAGATAAATAATTCTGATGGAAGTATACATTTGCCAGTGGGACAACTCAGGCATTTAAAAGATAATAAGAGTAACAGTGTATACAAGGAAAGTAGAACTGGCTGATTAGTAATACGTTACATTAACTAACTACAGAGGGGTTATGCGACACAAAAGGTCATTAAAAGATTGAAAACTAAGTGTGAAAACTAGAGGGTCTGTTTAGTCACTTACAAAGAAGTGTTTTTAGGAACAGGAGAGCAAACTCGACTAATGAATAATCTCTACTAATGAACAATCTCCAAATTTCATAGTTAAAACTGAGAAGGTTCAAAGACTATTAAAAGCAATATAATAATTGTTATTATCTTGCTTTATTGAAAGCAATAATTATCATGAACTTGCTTTCAAGATAATGCTCAGCTAACAATGCTTGCTATGCTAAGGACAAGGCCCTATATGGGAAAACATGGTAAAAACGTGTCTGGATGAGTATCCTTGTGAACTGTGGCTCTCCTTGAACCAGACCCTATAAAAGTTGCCCAGATCTCCCTATTAAAGGCTAGCTTTGACCTCATGCAGAAAGTTTCTTCAAAGGGTTCTTCCTCACAAGGCATCAGGCACCCATTTCAGGAAATGCCCCCATTTTGTCTTCTAGATTTTAGGCTGATAACTAGGGTTAAGTTACAGCACAAGCCAGCTGACAGTGTGCCAGGTTTTTTAAGGGAAGAGGGAAATTAAGTCCCAAATGAACTGCAAGAATTCAGTAGTGATATGGTTTAGCTGTGTCCCCACTCAAATCTCATCTTGAATTGTAGGTCCTATAATTCCCACATGATATGGGAGGGAACTGGTGGGAGATAATTGAATCATGGGGAAGTTTCCCCTACTGTTCTTGTGGTAGTCAATAAGTCTTATATGATCTAATGGTTTTATAAAGGGAAACACCTTTTGCTTGGTTTCCATTCTGTCTTGTCTGCTACTATGTAAGGCATGACTTTCACTTTCCACTGTGATTGTGAAGCCACCCCAGCCACATGGAACTGTGAGTCCATTAGACCTCTTTTTCTTTATAAATTACCCAGTCTTGGGTATGTTTTTTTTTTTTTTTTTTTTTTTTTAGAAAAAGAGAAAAGGAGAAAGAAAGAAAGAAAGAAAGAAAGAAACAGCAAAAGAAAGAAAAAAAAAGAATGAAAGAGAGAGAAAGAAGGAGAGAGAATGGGATTCTTGTTTTATTGCCCAGGCTAGAATGCAGTCTAAAAATGGGTATTAAAAACCTCTTTTATGCCAATAATTGTGCTTAACAATGGAGACAGAAAGGAATAGAGGATGAAAATAACAAATAAGCGCCAACCAATATTTTATTTAAACCTGTGAAATGCTATGCAATTGCTGGGGAGTGATTTACTTCCAATTATATGGTCACTTTTAAAATAGGTACAATGTGATACTGAGAAAAATGTATGTTTTGTGGATTTTGGGAGGAGAGTTCTGTAAATATTTGTTAAGTCTAGTTGTTCCAGGTCTGAGTTCAAGTTCTGGATATCCTTGTTAATTTTCTATCTCGTTGATCTGTGTAATATTGACAGTATAATGTTAAAGTCTCCCACTATTACTGTGTGGGAGTCTAAGTCTCTTTGTAAGTCATTAAGAACTTGCCCTATGTATCTGGGTGCTCCTGTAATGGGTGCGTATATATTTAGGATCGTTAGCTCTTCTTGTTACATTGATCCTTTCACCACTATGTAATGTCCCTCTTTATTTCTTGTGTTCTTTGTTGTTTTAAAGTCTGTTTTATCAGAGACGAAAATCACAGCTTCTGATAATGCTAGCTGGCTGTTTTGCCCATTGGTTGATGTAGATTCTTCATTATGGTGATGCTCTTTACCTTTTGGTATGTTTTTGGAATGGCTGATACTGGTTGTTCCCGTCCATGTGTAGTACTTCTTTCAGAAGCTCTTGTAAAGCAGGCCTGGTGGTGATGTAATCTCTGAGTACTTGTTTGTTCGCAAAAAAATTTATTTTCCCTTCACTTATGAAGCTTAGTTTGGCTGGATATGAAATTCTAAGTTGAAAGTTCTTTTCTTTAAGGATGTTGAATGTTGGCCCCCACTCTCTTCTGGCTTGTAGGGTTTCTGCTGAGAGATCTGCTGTGAGTCGGATGGGCTTCCCTTTGTGGGTAACCCGACCCTTCTCTCTGGCTGCCCTTAGCATTTTCTCCTTTATTTCAACCCTGGTGAATCTGATGATTATGTGCCTTGGGGTTGCTCTTCTTGAGGAATATCTTTGTGGTACTCTCTTTATTTCCTGGACTTGAATATTGGCCTGCCTTGCTAGGTTGGGGAAGTTTTCCTGGATAATATCCTGAAGAGTATTTTCCAGCTTGGATTCATTCTCTTCGTCACATTCAGGTACACCTATCAAACGTAGATTAGGTCTTTTCACATAGTCCCATATTTCTTGGAGGCTTTGTTCATTCCTTTTTACTCTTTTTTCTGTCATCTTGCCTTCTCGTTTTATTTCATTGAGTTGATCTTCGACCTCCGATATCCTTTTTTCTGCTTGGTCAATTCGGCTGTTGAAACTCGTGCATGCTTCGTGAAGTTCTCGTGTTGTGTTTTTCAGCTCCATCAATTCACTTATGTTCTTCTCTAAGTTGTCCATTCTCATTAGCATTTCGTTAAATCTTCTTTCAAGGTTCTTAGTTTCTTTGCATTGGGTTAGAACATGTTCTTTTAGCTCACAGAAGTTTCTTATTATCCACCTCTGAAGCCTGATTCTGTGAGTTCATCACACTCATCCTCTGTCAAGCCTTGTTCTCTTGCTGATGAGGAGCTGCAATCCCCTGTAGGAGGAGAGGCATTCTGATTTCGAGTGTTCTCAGCCTTTTTGCACTGGTTTCTTCCCATTTTTGTGGATTTATCCACCTGTCGTCTTTGTAATTGCCGACTTTTAGATTGGGTCTCTGAGTGGACGTCCAGCTTGTTGGTTATGAAGTTTTTTCTGTTTCTTAGTTTTCCTTCGGTGGGCGCCCCTTCCTCACAGAGCTGGGCGTTCCCCGGTTCAGCTGTGCTTGCTCTCAGTCCTCAGTGCTTCCAATTGCTGTTCTCCTTGTGGGGATGGGACCAGCTGAGCCTGACTAAAAGGGCACCCAGTCCCATACACTGCACACAGAGAAGCGCCACGCAGGCCAAAAGAGTAGCGCGGGCGACCCGTGTGGCTCCTTCGCCGGGAATCTCCCAGTCTGTGGGCATCAAAAATTCATCTGCAATTGCAGCATCCACTCACTCTCTGCGCTTTCACTGGGAGCTACAATCCTGAGCTGCTGCTACACGGCCATCTTGGATCTCTCTCCGCCCGGTGATGAAGTTTTTTCTG
>PVKP010001378.1:0-63605 GCA_004027715.1 Plecturocebus donacophilus | reverse complement strand
TTGCTGTTTTCCTTGTGGGGATGGGACCAGCCGAGCCCGTCTGTCCTGTATACTCTGCACCCAGAAGCGCTGAACTGAGGCACCAGCAAAACATCCGCGCCAGCCAAAGGGTTGTACTGGCGACCCGTGTGGCTCCTCTGCCGGGAATCTCCCATTCTGTGGGCAACAAAAATTCGTCGGAAAGTGCGGCGTCCACTTGTTCTCTGCGCTTTCACTGGGAGCTACATTCCTGAGCTGTTGCTAATCGGCCATCTTGGATCTCTCTCCGGGTATGTCTTTATTAGCAGTGTGAAAACAGACTAATACAGCAAATTAGTACCAGGAGTGGAGTGCCACTGTAAAGATACCTGAAAATGTGTAAGCAACTTTGGAACTGGGTAACAGGCAGAGGTTGGAACAGTTTGAAGGGCTCAGAAGAAGACAGAAAAATACGGGAAAGTTTGGAACTTCCTAGAGACTTGTTGAATGGCTTTGACCAAAATGCTGATGATACAGACAATGAAATCCAGCCTGAGGTGGTCTCAGATGGAGATGAGGAAATTGTTGGGAACTGGAGTAAAGGTGACTCTTACTATGTTTCAGGAAACAGACTGGCAGCATTTTGCCCCTGCTGTAGAGATTTGTGGAACTTTGAACTTGACAGAGATGATTTAGAATACCTGGCAGAAGAAATTTCTAAGCAGCAAAACATTCAAGAGGGGAGTTAGCTGCTGTTAAATGCATTCAGTCTTAAGAAAAACAGAGCATGAAACTTAAAAAAAAATTAGCAGACTGACAATGCCATGGAAAAGAAAACCCATTTTATGAAGAGAAATTCAAGACACTTGCAGAAATTTGCATAAGTAACAAGGAGCTGGGTGTTAATTGCCAAAACAATGGGGAAAATATCTCCAGGGCATGTCAGAGACCTTTGAGGCAGTCCCTCCCATCACAGGCCTGGAGGCCTAGGAAGAAAAAATGTTTTCATGGGCCAGGTCCAAGGCCCACCTGCTGTGTGCAGCCTAGGGACTTGATGCCCTGCATCCCAGCCATTCTAGCCAGGGCTAAAAGTGGCCAAGGTACAGCTCAAGCCATGGCTTCAGAGTGGGCAAGCCCCAAGTCTTGGTAGCTTCCATGTGTTGTTAAGTCTTCAAATGCACAGAAGTCAAGAATTGAGGTTTGGGAATCTCCACATAGATTTCAGAGGATGTATGAAAACCCCTGGATATCAAGGCAGAAGTTTGCTGCAAGGGCAGGGGCCTCATATAGTACCTCTGCTAGGGCAGTGCAGAAGGGAAATGTGGAGTTGAAGCCCTTGCACAGAGTCCCTAGTTGGGCACAGTCTAGTAGAGCTGTGAGAAGAGGGCCACTATCCTCCAGACCCCAGAAGGCGGGTACACCGTGGCTTTGCACTGTGTGCCTGTAAAAGCCACAGACAGTCAACACTAGCCCATGAAAGCAGCCAGAAGGGAGGCTGTGCCCTGCAAAGTCACAGGGGTGGAGCTGCCCAAGACCATTGGAACCCACCTTTTGCATCAGTGCACTCTAAATTTGAAACATGGAGTCAAAGAAGATCACTTTGGAGCTCTAAGATTTGATTGCCCCACCGGATTTAGGACTTGCACAGGGCATTCTGTCCCTTCATTTTGGCCCATTTCTCCCATTTGAAATTGGTATGTTTACTTAATATCTGTACCCTCATTGTGTCTAGGAAGTAAGTAACTTGCTTTTGATTTTACAGGTTCATAGGCAGAAGGGATTTGCCTTATCTTGGATGAAACTTTGGACTGTGGACTTTTGAGTTTATGCTGAAATGAGTTAGGACTTTGGAGGACTGTTGGGAAGGCAAGATTGGTTTTAAGGACATGAAATTTGAGAGGGGCCAGGGTCACAGTGATTATGATTTGGCTTTGTCCCCACCCAAATCTCATCTTGAATTATAGCTTCCATAATTCCCACTTTGTGGGAGGGATCCAGTGGGAGATAATTGAATCATGGGGGCAGTCTCCTCCATACTGTTCTTGCCACCACACCCACCATGTAAGACATGGCTTTTGCCTTCTGCCATGATTGTGAGGCCTCCCTAGTCATGTGGAACTGTGAGTCCATGAAACCTCTTTTTCTTTATAAATTATCCAGTCTCAGGTATGTCATCAGCAGCATGAAAATGAACTAATACAACCATCCACTGTAATGATTCTACAGTCATTTCCCAACAAGATCTATAGCCATTTACTTGAACATAAAGGGAATACTCAGACATTTCAAGAACTTTTAAATATAGGTTCTTAGTTGACACTGATACCAAAGGAGCAAAATCAAGTCTCTGCTGTTAGAGCTGGCATGCACAGACCAAATAATAAATAGATTCTGGCTTACAGTGTATCTAGTTGGTCTAGGTTGGCTCATTAATAGCAATGGAGCTAATGAGGGACCAGGTGGTGGTATTTACACACCAGAAACTAGGAGACCAAAATTACCTAACAACCAGCAAGGACAGAAGCGCAACCCAGGGGGCTTAGCCTGCAGGGAGTTGCAGTGTCTCTAGAGACAAAATAAACTCGCAGTTATTGAGGGTGCAGTTACCATTCTCATTAATACTAGGCTAATGAGACAAGCAGTTATTTTGCTAGTCCTCCAGTGTATAACTAGGATTGACATACTTGGAAGTTGGCATAACTCTCAAATTGGATCTTGGTTCTATAGGTAGGAACCATCATAGTAGGAAAGACCAAGTGGAAGTCTCTGAAATACCCCACACTCAACAGACAGTAAGAAATGAGGCCAGGCGCAGTGGCTCATGCCTGTAATCCCAGCTCTTTGGGAGGCTGAGGTAGGCAGACTGCCTGAGCTCAGAAGTTTGTGACCATCCTGGGCAACATGGTGAAACCCCGTCTCTACTAAAATACAAAAAATTAGCCAGTTGTGGAGGCATGTGCCTATAGTCCCGGCTCATCGGGAGGCTGAGGCAGGAGAATTGCTTAAACTCAGGCAGCAGAGGTTACAGTGAGCTGAGATCACATCATTGCACTACAGCCTGGGTGACAGAGTGAGACTCCATCTCAAAAAACAAAAAACAAACAAACAAACAAAAACAAAAAAAAAGAAACAATACCAAACTTCAGAAAAAGTGGCAGAGAAGAATGCCATCCCTAAAGATCTAAAGGATATAAGCATGGTGATCCCTATCACATCTCCATTTAGTTTATTACTCTGACTATAAAGAAATTGAGTGAATCCTGGAGAATAACTGCAGACCACTGCAAGCTCAACCAAAGAGTAGTCCCCATTATAGCCACTATGCTGGATGTGATAGCATTGCTAGAGATTAATAAGGCCTCAGATATATGGTATACAACCATGAATTTAATAAATGTTTTCTAGCCTCATCAAGAATGAGAATCAGAAATACACTCACATAGAACAAAGAAAATTTCTGTACAGTTTTGGCTTGGGGACATATCAGTTCTTTGTTCCTCTCATAGTCTAAAGAGATCTGGATTGCTAACTGGTACTCATCAGTGCTAGAAAAGAAATGGAAATGATCAGGTTTTAACATTCAGGAAGAGAAGGTCTGTAAAATCCAGGAAGGATGCATGGTGTCAGCAGATAACTTCAAATGGACCTTGCTAAAATCTTTCATGGTACAATTTATTACCACTGGGACAAATTGGCTCTGATACTCAACAATGATGTGTAAACTTTTCTAGAATAGGAGAAGATATGTCCTTTCATGTCTCATCTGTAACTAAAATAATGTTGAAAAAAACTGTAAAAGTGAGAGATTGAAACCATGAATGACAGCATTGGTTGAACAACTTCAAATAAATTTTATAAAATTGTCCACTGTGAGTGAAAATGTAGTAGTAATAGCATGTTTACTTTCTGGATGGGTTTAAACCACAGCAATTACAGTGGCATAATTTTTAAAAAGAGAAAGAAAGAGATACTTTAGACCTCATGGTTTCTATGTAGGCCATCCTAACACATTTATCCTCTTCATTGCTAGGGAAAGACATTTTACAGCAGCAATTATTCATGGTTTATGAAAAGGCTTTGTCTTTTATTCAGAAACTCCACTGTCTTTATTAACCCCAAATCCTTTGGGAAAGTGGAAAGATTCTTAACAGAATTGGAAAGTTACAAGCATTAAAGTGTCTAATGGTTGTAACTTTAAACCATTAGAAGCATTCTCCAGAGAACTTGCAGGTCAACTGCTGACTCAAGATCCTGCTGAGGTCAATCGACCTACAAGTCAAATGCTAATTCAAGCAGATCGCTAACTGCATGAAGTTCACTTTTGTCCAAAATTTAAACATGTCCAGCACCATTAATTGTTAAACTCTCTACTGCTCAAGGATTGGTCAGACAAGGAGCAACTGGATAGATAGGGACCCACCAGAACAGAATCGTTCCCAGATGCACACACTATGCACCCTTCTAAGAATTTCTGCCTACCTATGAGATAGGCAGAAATTATTGGAAGAGTGTATATGTGAAAAATGGCTGGCTCAAGTTTTCTTGAAGACTCCTAAGTCATCTCAAGTATATAATCTTACCGTATATAAGACCAAGAGATAAAATGCAAGTGTTCTTTATTTTTAAAATTTTTTAAATTTTAGAGATAACATCTCACCCTGTCTCCCAGGCTATGGTACAATTATAGTTCACTGTGACCTCAAACTCCTGGGTTCAAGCCAACCTCCTGCCTCAGTTTCCTGAGTAGCTAGGACAACAGACATGTACTATTATGCCTAGCTTTTTTTTTTTTTTTTTAAAGACAGGGTCTTGCTATGTTGCCCAGGCTGGTCTCAAACTCCTGGCCTCAAGCGATCCTACTACCTCAGCCTTCCAAAGTGGCAAGTGCTCTTTAAATCCAAATTTTACAGTACTGAAAAGTCAGGATAGAAATTGGCAAGGGGACTTGGGCTGCCTCTGAATTAAAGATAGCAAAAACCATCATGAAGCTGAGGTGTATACACTTTTGACAGCCATACTCCAGCACTGGGACTCCTGTTTGCCTTGGCCCTGGGGATTCCACAAGGCCCAACCTGGTTTATACCATGCATACCACCCTAACTCAAACCCTGTGCAACTCTGCTCTGGCATGTGTCTGCAGGTAGAATGCAAAGGAAAAAAACAGGGAAAAACCCCAGTAAGACTTTCAAAAGAAGAGGTGTAAAAACCAAAGGCACATGGACTAGAGCTTCTCAAAATCATGAAAGACATTTTCCCAGTATTACTGTTCAAAAGTTGTCATTAAAAGAGTTTAACTGCCCTAGAAATGAACATGATTGTTCCTACTTCTTAAGCTAAAAAGCCTACAAGGCTTAGGGAGGGATAACAGGGAGAAATGCCAGATATAGGTGACGGGGGAATGGAGACAGCAAACCACATTGCTATGTATGTACCTATGCAACAATCCTGCATGTTTTGCACATGTACCCCAGAACCTAAAGTGTAATTATTTTCATACGTGTGTGTGTGTGTGTATATATATATATATACACATATAGATATCTATGTGTATATATATATATACATATATATCTATATTTCTCTCTATATATAGAACCTATATATATATAGAAACCTCTCTATATATAGAATATATATATACATATGTATATGAAATACATGGTATGCATATACATATATATGTATATATATACATATACATATGTATATATATACATGTATATATATATATGTATATGTATGTATGTATATGTATATATGTATATGTATATATATGTATGTATATGTATATACATATACATATATATGTATATGTATATATATAGAACCTACAAGGCATTAGAGGAGCCAAAAAACTCTTCACAGAGATTGGCTCAAGATTTGAGGACAACTTTGATCTACAGGTCTTTGTATTGAGAATAGCAAACTACAAGTGTAGCAGTTATTTTGAAGTTTATTTTTATAATCAAACTTTAGTATGTTTTAAAAATTTGAATGTTTCCAGTAATCAGAATTAATTATTCTGATATCTTCTCATAGCCTAAATAATGTTAACGTTTTTACTAATCAGGTAAGCTTTGATAGTATCTTTCCTTGGGTTTGGTGTTGTTAGGATTGGTTTGAAAGTACCCAGATTTCACAGTCTAGAAAAGTTACTCAAATAAATAAAGCATTTATAAAATAGAGCTTACCTCTCTTGTACAAAGTGATTAAAAATAATTGTGGGTCACATTTATCTCTTATCAGAGGTTTAAATGTACATAAGAAGAAAGGAGTACAAAAGCTGTATCCACAAAGTAAAAGAGGTATTGAATAGGCAGTGTGCAAGCGAGACACTCAAAGTCAGCATGGCAGAGAGATGTATGTTGGTTTCCCCTAACATTCACTGGTGGCTCTTCAAAAATCTTTGTAAAAAAAGGTATCGACTTGAAAGTCAAATTGGAAAGAGCAGAAACTCTTTCTCTATAATCCATTTCTTCTTAGCTCTGGAGCCTCACTCCCACTCAGCACCAGAAAAAGTGGTCTAAAACAATAATTCTTTCCAGCCAAGTTCAAAATATTTAATTGCATTCATGTTTAAAGGTATGTTTTGAAGCTTTCTCTGCATCCATTTTCTGGGTGAGAAGTGACGTCCACTAAGCTGTGGGGAGAAAGGGTACATCTGCATATTTTCAAGGTTTCTCTGCAAAGCGGCTGGTGCCTAGATATTCGGTGTCGTAGCTCAGACACTGACCAATAAGGACTCTATCATATGGCTTGAGTTTTTCCTGCAGATGCTCCTTGCTTCCTTGGTGGCTTCCCAATAGGCATGATCCTTCAAAGATTTGACCAGACTATACCAGGGACTGGCAGGCTACGCCCATGGCCAAATATGGCCTACAGCTTGATTTTGTATACCCAGGAACTATGAAGGTTTTTACATTTTTGAAGGACTGTAAAGTAGAAGGAGCAGGAGAGACAGAGACCATATATGGCTTGCAAAGCCTAAAGTATTTGCAGTCTGGCCCTTTAGAGGAAAGGATTGCCAAATCCTGCTCTACATACAGATCCCATGAACTTGCCAATATTTCTCTTTGATGTTGTCACTTCTCTCCATCTTCAAGTTCTGTGGTGGTGATGCTCTTATACCCAATGACCAAGTGCTAACCACCTGGGTTCATAAGGAGCTTGAGTCTTCTTCATGGTAAGCTCATAGCTGTGGTTAATTAGGGGTTACTTTGGCCCCCTTTGGCCTATTCAGACTTCGTTACCTTCTCCACCCACCTCCTGCGTCCTCTGCATCCTAGCATTGTCACATGGGTCTGGGTCCTGTTTCTACTCTAAACATGAAGCAGGTTCCAGCCCCTTCAAGCCTTATGAAAGAGTCTGTTGCCTACCCCAAACCCCAGGGTAGAGGAGTATCATTCATTTCTTTTATTCCCAAAAATATGTACTATAATACATTAATGTCTAGAATTACTCAAGGATCCACTGAAAGAACAAATCCATGAGGCTGGACCCTGAGTAACCTTAATGTAATTCCCTGAAAATTTCTGATTATGCAAACATATTTTGACAAAAGACAGGTATTAGCAAGTTATCCACCTATTCTTTATACCGGTATTAAAATATCTGGCAAGAAGGCAAATCACATGAGGAATTGCCTCAAGATCACTACATTTGTAGCAAGGAGGAAAAGAGATATTAGCTCTATTAATTGTAGATATTGATGATTTTGATTTTGATAATCATTCAGTGTAATTTCAATGTTATATTTGAGCAAGTGAGTCAGAAATATTGGGCCTTAAAAGAAATGTATTAGTTGGTTTTGATGCTGCTGATTAAAGACATATCCGAGACTGGGCAATTTAGAAAAGAGGTTTAATTGGACTTAAGTCCACATGGCTGGGGAGGCCTCACCATCACGGCAGAAGACAAGGAGGAGCAAGTCACATTTTACATGGATGGCATCAGGCAAAGAGAGCTTGTGGAGGAAAACTCCCCTTTTCAAACCCATCAGTTCTCATGAGACTTATTCACTATCACAAGGACAGTATGGGAAAGACCTGCCCCCATGAATTCAGTTACCTCCCACTGGGTCCCACAATATGCAGTGATTCAAGATGAGATTTGGGTGGGGACACAGCCAAACCATATCAAGAAAATAAACTAATTGTCTTCTTCTAATTCAGTGACACAGGGAAGGATAGTCCAGTAAACAGCAGGACCTCACAGTTATCTGCTACCCTAGTCATCCATCTTGGAGGGAAGAACACTTGGATCGTGCTACAAATAAACATATAGAAATGGGGCATTGCTATAAATAAAATCCCAAATTGTTTGGCATTGGCCTAAGGGTTAGGTGGCAAAAAGGTTAGAGGCTGGAAGATTAACAATCTGTATTACAGAGTGGTGAAACATTTGGTAAAAGTGTCGCTTGTGACACAGTGGTAGGCAGATCATGTATAAGCTTGCTAAACTTGCATTTGTGAGACAAGAGGTTGGAAAAGAGACTTTTAGTTACCATTGGCTATATTTGTCAACAAACAAGAAATTAATTAACTTGGGAAAAAATTGGCTGGTTTACCAGCAAGAATAAAAGGGAACCAGAGGACCTGGAAGGTTTGAAACTTGTCCTATTGGCAGAGGCCTCTCATCTCCAGCTATTAAAAGAGAAAAATGAGAAGACTTCTGAGTAACAGAGATTTATTAGAAATTAGTTTTACAGCAAGAACCACATCAAAGGCATAGCCAAAGCTTAAAACTTCTGAATGATCAATTATCATAGAGCGGAGGTCCCGTGAAGTTTGTAGCATCCTTTCAAGAGTACAATAAGGCCGAGTGAAAAGAGACAAAGGCTATGATTTTCTCACTACAACCTTGTAAGCTCAAGCTGGGCACTTAATTAAAAGTAGCACAGTCTTGAAAATAATTGTGAACATGTCTATTGGCACATGCTGCTGCTTGGAATCCAACAGATAAGAGCCAAATTACATTTATAGTTGTAGTCTAAAGAAGCATAAAACTAGATCAAAATTTGATGACTATTTGAAACTTAAAATCACACTTGGGCCCTAACGCATAGACTGAGAAACCTTCTCAACCACTACGCAGAATACATTTTCTCATGCCCTCCTTAAATAGAGCCTAGGAAGATAATAAAGAAGCAATAAACTCCCCAAGGGTGAAGCCATAGGCACTGGGGAATAAGGGAGTAGGAAGTTTCTCCCAGGAAGTAGAATTAAGCCCTAATTGGAAACATCCCCCCACCTCAGCATAATGGGCCCTGGGCCCCCATACATGCTCCCAGGGTTATTTCAGAATTGCTTCATCCCATTGACCCCAAGTGTCCCATTTTTTTCCCACCTGAACAAGATTGTTTATTGTCATTATCCATTCCTTATTCCGCCAAACTATATTGGGTGTGTGAGAAACTAGTAACTTGCCATCTTAGTTTATAGGTTTCCAGATAGTGAAGAATCACACTGGACCTGATGTAAAGACTTACATTTCTCTCTCACTGAGTTGGGATGTTAGGCTTTGAGTTGTATGTGCTGACTGAAGTTGACTTTAGGGCAGTCTCTCTCAAGAAAGGATGATTTGTCTGCAGTGGGGGAAGAAAAGAAGTGACCTATTTGGTGGCCAGAAGAATGAATTAGTGTATTTCGTTAACTATTTATATCTCTCTGTATCTTTCTTTCTTAGAAAATGGCAGGATGTTACTTCCTTGTCCTCTTGGAAATTCATAAGGCCTCATCACTACTCCTGGCCAGTGACTTGTGGGCAATATGTGTCACATCCAGGCAAATTAGTTAGTGGTTAGTGTAAACCCTCCCGGATTCTCTCTTCCCTTTGTCTTAGCAGCCAGCAATACTTAATGTGATGGCTGATACATCAGTCCCTGGGCAACTATGATAAGCAAACACTCTCTGTTGATCTACACTTGACACGTTCATTTCTCACTCAGGCTTGTAGCCTGTTTTAAGCTACAAAGATCTGGGGGATGTTTGGTAGTGCAACATAGTCTAACCAATCCTGACTGATAAAAGAACCAATGGGGAAAGAGGAAAGAAAAAATAGGGACCGTTTTCTTTACATGATCCCTAAAAAGCATAAAATTATGGGCTTCTAATTTTAAGGACTAGATATTAATGGTACTTAAATTTTTTCTTCCAAAGATATTTGCAGGGTATAAAATTGATAAGAGACTAATATTTAAAATGTATGAGACAGAAACTCCATGGCAAAAAAAATAGTGCAAAGTATATCTATTGGCTATTCATGGAAAAGAAAACCCAAAACACTAGCAAGAATATAAGAAGATACTCAAATTCTTTAGTAATCAGAAATGTAGATTTATGAAAGATATCACTTTACACCTATTAGCCTGGAAATAGCAACCTTGATAATTGTTGAGTGTTGGCAAGAATGTGGAGGTATGAAAGTCCTCAAGAATGGCTGGTGGGAAG
The DNA here is from genome assembly GCA_004027715.1 of Plecturocebus donacophilus. NCBI lineage: Eukaryota > Metazoa > Chordata > Mammalia > Primates > Pitheciidae > Plecturocebus > Plecturocebus donacophilus. The sequence goes on along the minus strand of PVKP010001378.1, from coordinate 53,199 downwards.
TTGACTAAGTGCAGTCTTTCTCTTTCCATAGGGCAATTGGTAACTAACGTAGTCAAGTAAAGAATCCTTAAAACTAGTTCTGGATGTAAAAGGTATTAAATAGAATATAATAGAATGAGATAAACTATTTCTGTAACTTCATAGATTTATGCAGAACAGTACACATTTAATAAGACCATATATAAAAGAGGATTGACCTTAAATTGATTAGAATGTTGGCCAATGACACCAGAGGGCAGTGGGAGTAAAGAATGAAGATAAATGGAAATGATAAAAGCCTTAATCAATTTGTGGCTCATTATCATTAACACTACCATCTGCACTAAAGATCTACCCTGAAATAAGTAACTTTATTTTCTTCCTTCCAACCAGTTATGGCAAGAAAGCAAATAATTTTTTTAGCAGTTGTCATATGACAAAAGACTTTATGTCCTATAAAGAAACTCTGAGAGCGCCAAGATCCTTTGAGTGTAATCAAAGGCCAGTAACTATAGGAGAATGATTTTATAACCTTTAAACAGTAGTGTACAGATAAGTGTTTAACAACTGGCTCTGGTGGGAGGAGTAAAGACTTGATTTGTAGGGCTTGCTGATTTCTATGATGTAAATATTCCCATCATGAACTGACTTTAAATTATCAGCAGGTTAATCCATGCAAAATTCTTAAAAATTTAACAACTGACCTTCACAAGCTGGTAGGAGCATGCTCCAGCACACTGCCTTTGAAAGTCCAGAATTAAAGCACAAGACCCAGTAATTTAAATGTAGAGTTGTCAAGGGTGGCACATAAAACACTTAGAGATTTTCTGTCCATAGTATCTCAGAAAGTAGTTCATTTCACTTGCATTTACTCTTTACACTGAGCTAAGGGAAACCTCTTTCATTGTTCAGGTTGAAATGTTTATTGCACAAACTTAGACCCCACTGTTTAACGGGGGTCTAGCTAGACCTGAATCAAAAAGCCTAAACCTTGGGTGGTCTGTTTTGTTACTACCATAGGGAACAAAGTACAACAGTTGTATATTTTTACAACTTGGACAAAAGATTGCAGATCAAGTTAAAAAGTACGGAGAGCCCAGACCTACCAGTTCACATAGGCTTTCCATTTCCCTCAAAACACACTGATGTCTCTCACCCAGTGAGCCTGCTGGCCTATTCAACACAATGAGTAATTTCCAGTATGCCCCATTTCTAACATTCAATTTTCTGCTTGTTCCTCTTTTTGGCAGATTCTGTTTTTCAACAGAGGTACGATTTCTCAGAAAACCATTTCCCTCCACTATTAAATGATGACAGTACTTAATAGGAGATTCCCGAAAGAGCTTTTATGAAATTAGGTTTGGAGGTATCAGTAGAGCCTTGGTACACGGTAAATACTTACATATCAGTTTCGTTTTCTTTTAAGTTTTCTTATCCTAACCTACCTTTGTGGACTAAAACAATGAGAACAAGAAGAAAATAAGAGCAAATTCGTTTCTAATCTAAGCTTTCCTGCTATCTTCTTTGCTAATAGCTAGTTTACTCCTTAAGAACATTTTTGTACCCCCCTTTAAAAAATATGACACTTGTTTAACTTCAGCTCTAAAACTCTCGTTTCATCAAACATATATGTATGTCCTCTTCTGACACCAGGAAATCATTACGAAACCTATTTGTCCAAACTTCATTTTACAAACTCAAACAGCTGAACCTTACAATATTCTTCATGCAAGGGTAAAATTCACAGATAAGCTGAGTGGTTCTTAGCAAGTCAGGTACTGTAGGTTATGGGGCATCTTGGAAACATAAGAGCATTTTTGGTTGTCTGATGACTGGGGACAGAGACATGGAAGCTCAGGCATTTAGTATTTAGGAGCAGGGATGCTGTAAAACACGCAGGAAAATCCAATGCAGGAAATACCCTCTTGCACAATGTTTTAATGTTTCCTGATGCCAAACCCACTACACGTATAAATCGATGATACTTTACGAGATGAAATAATGTAAAAATTTATATATGTTTATGCAAGAAGTCAATGTAATTTTTTTTGGAGATGCAATTTTGCTCTTTTTTGCCCAGGCTGAAGTGCAATGGCACGATCTCAGCTAATTGCAACCTCCGCCTCGTGGGTTCAAACAATTCTGCCTCAGCCTCCCAAATAGCTGGGATTACAGGCATGTGCCACCACACCTGGCTAATTTTATTTATTTATTTTGTATTTTTTAGTAGAGACGGGGCTTCTCCATATTGGTCAGGCTAGTCTCAAATTCCCGACCTCAGGTGATCTGGCTGCCAAGGCCTCCTGAAGTGCTGGGATTACAGGCATGAGCCACCATGTCCAGCCGAAGTCAATGTAATTTAAGTGAAGAATGTTATAATCAGAAAAGCTTAAATGGGATAAAGACATTATTTTGAAACTATTGAATAATTTATTTACTCTCTGCTTTCCATCTACTCAATAGTATGGCTTTCCAATTGCATGTTAGTTAAAAAGAGTTTTAGTGCAGAAGTGAAATTACCGCCAAAATGATAAGGCAGATTGCAAATATATAATAGATGTGAGACTTCTTTTAAGTGCTTTGATGTCAAATATTACTAAATTATCAGAATGCATGGGGATCTCACTACATTTCATAAAAATGTTTTTAAATTTCATATTATTACCATCTTACATTATTTTTGTAGTACAAGGATAAAAACTTATGTTGTAAAAATAGCATTGAAATTACTTTGGGGTTGTCTGTTTTCAGTTTTTACTCCACAGCTATCCCTGATGGTTCACCACACAATTTCTGTATAGCTTCTTATTTTACTGTTTCTAATCCATTCTATAATCCCTATTGCTTACTGAAGAATATAGCTTCCCATGCCTTTTTAGCTGAGACTGAACATATGCTCTAATATGTAATGGTATTTCAAAATAGGAGATGTGACACTTTGTCACTATTTATATCCTATATCATAATATAGGAAATTCTAACACCATACTTGTAATACTGAGCTCATTTGCAGAATCATATGTCCTCATTGTTTCCACTTCAAGTCTGTAATTTATTCATACTTTGACTAGGGTTGTTCCCTCTCATTATATACAAATAAGCCCTTTTTTTTCTCATACACAAGAGTAATACTAGATTTTACTCCAGTGTCTGCCCAGACCACTTTTAACAGACTAAATGTCCATGCCCCCATCATGAATGGGATTAGTACCCTTATGCAAGAGACCCCAGGGATCACTCTAGCTCTCTTTCAGTCATGTGAAGGTAGAATGGAAAGTCAGCAATCTGTAATGGGAAGAACACCCTCACCAGAAACCAACCATACTGGCACCATGATCTGGGACTTACAGCCTCCAGAACTATGAGAAATAAATGTTTGTTTAAGCCACCTAGTCTATGATACTTTTGTTATTGCAGCCCAAATGGACTAAGATATCACTGCTTCAATTTCTCTGTTTGTCTTATATAGAATGACTTTCGGTCTTCTTACCTGCTTATTCAAGAAGGTACTGATATTTAACTACTTCGGTGTCTTTTAATGTGATTAAGACTAAACATTTACATATTGGGACATAGAATTTCTTGATTTTTAAAAATTTCTCTTTTATGTAGCAGAATATCATGTTGATTCTTAAAAATTGTACAGTTAGGTTATATTATTGATAACTTTCATTTGGGCATAGCAAACATTTGTTGTAAGGGAGCATTGAGTCTGACAGGGCTAAGAACCATAGATTTAAGGGAATGTTTTAAACATGAGCTCTCCCAGGCTTTAAAGCAAATTCTTTAGCACCGAGGCCAATCCTCATTTTGTAAAATGGAGGCCAAGTCAGGGACTCTCAGTGTTCAAATGGAGATTCTCAGTATCTTTGCCTTAAATTCTCCTGCATTGTCAGAAAAATAAACAAAAAATGTTGTCTTTCAGTAGTTTTTAAGAATAAAAATATAAGTGACTACTACACATCAACTGTAATGTCTAAAATTTAAAACACACACAAAACCAATTGCTGGTGAGGAACTGGAGCAATAGGAACCCTCATTCATCACTGGTTGAAATGCGAAAAGGTACAGTCATCTCGGAAACAGTTTGACAGTTTCTTACGAAGTTAATAGTCTTAGCATACAATCTAGCAGTCATGCTCATATTTACCCAACTGATTTGGAAGTTCACGTCCACACAAAAATCTGTACATGAATGCCTATAGTAGTGTTATTCATCGTCACAAAAAACTGAAGGCAACCAACATGTCCTTCAATTGGTGTTGGACAAACAAGTTATGGTGCATCCACATGCACCATATTGAATACTATGAATATTAATTTTATAAATATTAATGAGTGATTAAAAAAAAAGAAATAAGACCTCAAACCACACAAGGACATGGATGGATCTTAAACACATATTACGGGGTGAAAGAAGCCAGTCTGAAAAGGCTACATACTATATGATTTCAATTACATGACATTCTGGGAAAGATAAAACTATACAGACCATAAAGAGAACAGTGGTTGCCAGGGAGAAAAGAGAAGGCTGAATAGGTGAGGTGCAGGAGATGTTTTTAGGGCATATGTTCTTTATGATAATGTAACTGTGAATATATGATATTGTACACTTGTCAAAACCCACAGAACTTTATAGCACAAAGAGTAAACCTTACTGTATCAAAAATTTTAAAAAGCATTTAGAAGGTCAGGAAATCCCAGAACAGAATGCAGAGGGTGATAAAGTAATCCAATTGTATTAAAAATATATGGAACAATCTCACTGAAGAGGGTGAAGAAATAGGTGTTGACCTAAGTAACTTCAGAAATGAGTGGACTCTCTAACACTAAAGTAAAAGTTACTGTACATAAGCACGGTACTCTAGTTAGTAAAGTTATTTGCCACTAGGGTACAGCCTATCAATTCCGATACCACCACGTATGGATACAAGAATGAATAATTAACTAAATAGTTGATAGGTAATAGGAGTCAATATTCTCAGTATTGGGAATTTACAAGTAAGCAAGGAAAGGAAGACAGAATGATCCATGTGGCAATAGATTAATGTGGTAGACATCAGTATAAAGTCACATTTAGCCTAATATAAATATAGATGTTTCCATATATATATATATATATATATATATATATATATATATATAAACTTTAGTACATGGGTTAGTGTATTTTCTTCCTCTGTGGACTGATAGAATCTAAAAGCAATGGCTCCTCAATAACAATGAGCATGCCTACACCCCGATCTTGGTTTCTAACACCATTCTCCACTCGAAGAAACAGGGGCTCCTTGGAGAAATTGCCGATTCTAGCACCACGATAAGAAATGTCCAAGACAAGCCTGGTCTTAAATGTAAAATATAAAATTCTAAAACTTTTTAGGAAAAAATATGATAAAATCTTCAGAAGCTAAAGCTAGGCAAAAAGTTCTTGGACTTGACACTTTTTAAAAGCATGATTCCATTAAAAAGAAAAAAGTTTCAAATTGGCTTCATAAAAATTTAAAACTTTAACCCTGCAAAAATCTCCATTTAGAGAGGCCAGACGTGGTAATTCACTCCTGTAATCCTAATACGTTGCGAGGCCAAAGCAGGAGGATGGCACGAGGCCAGGAGTTTAATACTAGCCTGGGCAGTATAGTGAGATCCCATCTCTACAAAAATTTTAAATTGTGAATAGCTGGACATGATGGCTTGTGTCTGTAGTCCCAGCTGCTTGGGATGCTTAGGTAGGAGGGTACCTCGAGCCCAGGAGGTCAAGGCTGAAGTGAGCTATAATCATACAACTGCACTCCAGCTCAGGCCATAGAGTGAGGCCCTGTCTTTAAAAAAAAGAGAAATAATTTTTTTAAAAATCCACAGGCTGAGAGAAAATATTTGTAAAGCACATTTTTGGCAAAGGACTAGTATCTTGAATAAATGCAATAATAATGAAAAAGCAAAGACTACAATGAGATAATGAGCAAAAGACATTCAAAAACATTGCATTCAAGAGGATATACAGATATCAAATAAGCCCATGAAAAGATGTTTAACATTACTGGACATCAAGAAAACACAAATTAAAACCACAGTGAGCTATCCCTGCATGCCTTTCAGAATGGCTAAAATAAAAAATGACGACAACAAACACTGACCAGGATGTAGAGAAACTGTATCATTCATACGTTGCTGATGAAAATGTAAAGTGATACAGCAACTCTCGGAAACAGCTTGGCAGTTCCACTGAAAACACAACATGCAACTACCAAATAGCTCAGCAATTATTCCCCTGAGCATTTGTCACAGATATTAAACCTTATAGTCATACAAAAATGTATACGGTGGTGTTTCTAGCAATTTCATTTATAATATCCAAAAATTGGAAATAACCCAGATATCCTAAAATGGGTGGATGGTTAAATAAATTGTGGCACTTCCACACCATAAACTACTACTCAGCAATAAAAAGGAATTAACTATTGCTACATACATCATCCTGGATGAATCTGCAGAGAATTATGTTGAGTTTAAAAAGCCGATCCCCAAAGGTTGCATACGGCATGATTCTATTCAATTAACATTTTTTAAATGATAGATTATATAAATAGAGAACAGCTTAGCAGTTGCCAGAGGTTATGTGGTATGGGCAGGAAGGTAGAGGTGGCTACAAAAGGTCAGCATGGGGGATCCTTGCAGTGATGGAAATGTTCATATTTTGACTGTGTCAATATCATAATGTAGTGGCAATATTGTACTACAATAGTTTGCAAGATGTTACCATTGGAGTATACCGGGTGAAGGGTAAGTCTGATCACTTTGTATTATTCTTACAGCTGCATGTGAATCTAAAATTAAGTTTAATTCAATAAAACAAATTTCATTGAGGGGCTGGGGAATGGAGTTTTATTTTTATAATTATTTGTCTAATTATTACATAAATAATTCTGTAAGAGGCTGCTATAGTATCCAAGTACTATGGTATGGAAGAAGTATGGTAATGTTCACTTTATAGTACAAAGATTATGGCTTTGTCATTAGAGACCTTGCGTCAAATATTTCCCATCACATGTCAGCTGTGTGACCTTGGGCAATCTATCTGAGCTTTAGTGTCCTCATCTACAAAGCACAAGGTTTCTTTTAAGGCTTAAGCAAGGTAATATCTAAATTAGACACATAAAACACTGTACTTTGAACCCTGGCACTGAGCCTCACACATAATAAATTCTGAAGGCGAGAGAATCAAAACAACTACTTAGCAAGCAGCTGTTTCCTCAGTTCTCTGTTATACCTGATAAGTGATTATTCAACAGATTCTAGGGCAAGGTGCAAAAACAAGAAACTCAACTAGGCATATTACCTACACAATGGGTAGGTTCGGTCACTTAACGGATATCAGCCCAATGACCACAACCAAGGAGGATTTAATAAGGGGAACTGGTAATGTTGTTAACTCTTTATGGAACTGGTAATGTTGTTAACTCTTTATGCCTTTACCTAGATCCAGATGGGGATTTTATTACTTGTAACAAGCAAGGAGAACAGTGGGCATAGTTCCCAAAGCAGTGTTTCCCCAAGCTGGGGCTGGATCAGGTTTTATAAGCATAGAGTAATGAGCCGTGACCTGATTGGATCCTGCAAAGAAGTGATGCCAGGAGGTATGATCTGACCGGATCCTGCCATGAGTGACACAAAAGCCTGATCTGTTTGGATCTGCCTGTTAATTTAGTTCCCACTCCTTGGCCCAAGTACTTAGAGGTTTTCCTCCTGTGGTTACACACTTGGTTCATCTGGGCATGCTCAGGTTGATTGACTAAGGGTCCATGGCAACTGAAGAACAACTTACAACTTTGTTACATAAAAGTTGAACCAGACTGGCCTGGTGCAGCTACACATTCCCCTCTTTTTAGGTCCATTCCTCAATCTTGAGGGAACATGAGCCAAGACTACTTTTGCCATTTCCTGCTGATTAGGGGTGTAGAGCTTGGTCAGAGGAATGAAATTGTTTAGTGCCCTGGCATCAGAGTTATATTTCAGATGTTGCCCTGATCTGGTTCTAGGTAAAAACATAACAAGTTAACAACACTACCAGTTCCAAAGAACAAAGAGAACACTAGGTCTTATAGCAAAAGTTTCCACCCAGGTTCCAAATCAAGACTGTCTATGCAAATTTAGGGTTGAAACCTGAAACCAACTTAACTCTGAATAGTCAATACGGCTGAGCCCTGATTAGCCAACTTGAGTAAGCTTTAATTGACTGCTTTAGGTGAATCCTGAAAGCCTCAAAGTTAAATGCTGCAGGCTTTCCAGGAACTCAGAGCATGTATGTCACCCCTACTCAGCAAATGGCTGCTTTGCTCTATTTTAAATGGAGGCCCAGTTAGCCACTCAGGATCCATCTTGAAGAATGGGCTTAAACCTGTTGGCAGACAGCATTGTCCGCTATGACAGAGCAGAGGTAGTCGGCTAAGTGCTTCAGGTCCATCTGGTCCCTTACAGGGATTCTAGAGGGAGGGCAGTGGCCAACTGAGCAACTAGAACCACTTACTTATGAAAGGCACTAAGATACCTATTAAATTTGAACCGAAGTCTCTTGGGTTAAGTCTGTTCTGATTTCCAGCTGGAGTGAATTTAAAGTCTCAAACACTGCATGAGCAGGATCCTGGTGGGGGTCTCCAATAGACATCTGTTAAAACAGGCTAGAACAATTTTAAAGAGAAGCTAAATGCTTAGCTCAAATATAAGGGGAATCATTAAGACTTGTAGTGTGGAACACAGAAGAAATCCTATACTGGGAGAAATCCGCTGAAAATATGTGGACATTGGATGGAAATTGTACTTACTAGGTTCAGCCAGGAAAATCCTTGAAGGTGTCCCTTTCAGAGGGTTGGCTGGCTTTAGGCCTTAGGTGTCCCAATTAGACCTGATTGGAAATATTTACCCAGGTACAGCAACAAGTGTTAGCAACAGCACAAACACCTCCCTGCACAGTGGGGTGATAGTCTAAAGCAATGTGGTTATCTAGGGACCTCTGCTGTGCCCTGATGCCTTGGGTGGTAAAGTGAGCAACTCTATTAACAGTGCCTGAAAGGTTTCTGATCATATATCCATTCCAAACAGAACCTAGTACAAACCAGGACCCCCAAAGCCTTCCTAATTTAGCTCCTTCACTAGAGTTAACACCTCTTGGAAAATCACATCCTTGAAAGTGGCCCCAATTATAATCTTTAGGGTTATCATTGGTGTTGGATTATGCCCCAAAACTCTCGTGTAGCTCTTGGAGAGTAGGATAGGTAGCACTGATGAGGTCAACTGAATAGAGAGGCACTTGGGTAAAAGCTATTTCTATGGCCAAATCTCCTGATGAGGATAACTTAAGTATTATTTCCCCCCTTTTGGGAGAAGGAAATGTGGGCCTAGCGGGTTTCTAAGAATGTTTGTATGGGTGAAGGGAAACTAAAGAAAGGGTCTCCTTCTTTTATCCATGGCTCTTTTAACTAAGGAGCCATGGGTCTCCTTTTAGCCGAATGCTGCAGATATTCACCAATTGGGCTTTATTATTCCATTGGTACACTGGTCTGTTTCTCTAGTCCAGAGGACTGGGGGTGGTAAGCCCAATGGAGATGTTGATAAATAGTCCAAGTTTTGCAACATTTGAATAATTTGCCCTGTAAAATAAGTTTCTCAGTCACTATGAAGCTCTCAAGAATTATACCAGGTTGGTATAATTTTTCCAATAGGGTCTTAGTTGCCTCTATGGATGTGGCCTGTTGATACCGGCCTTTTACTTTTGGCTAAAAGACGTACCCTGGTCAAAGCATGCAGTTCTGCTTGTTGGGCAGAGTGGGCATGAGGAAAGCTAAATAAAGTGGTAAGATTAAGCAAGTTACACTGGGTGCTGGAAGGTGAAGTGAGGACAGAAAGAGATCTGCATAGTCTACTTGACAGCTTGTGATGTAAATTGAGGAGCGCCTCAACAGAGCATGGAACATAGACAATCCGCAGTGGCCACATAACTGTCTTCTCTGTGGCTTTTACAAAGGAAGGGACAGCGTCAACTGCTTTGAGACAAGGAAACCCTAGTACCCTAAGAGTCTAGTTTGTCCCCAATTCTGACATCAAATTTCTCTAGTTGGACAGATTTAAGAAGGGGAAATCCCCTGAATGTCAATAGAGCATTCCTGGCCTGGATTGATGGAAGAGGGCTGGGAGAGTTCATCAGGAATTAGTTAAAAGCAAATATTAAGGAAACTGAGATGAATTCAGGACCTAGTCCAGTCTACAGGCAGATAACAAGAACTTGAAGACAATGCACAGGGTTACAATTTAGTAACAGATATGCTTTTGCTTTCTTTAGAAATATAACTTTTTCTTTCTACATTGATCATATAGGAAATCTCTAGTTGCAAGAGGTCCTAAATCAGATTTAGGACCTCTTGCAACTAGAAATCCAAACCAAGAAAAGCTTTAGATTTTACTTACTATCTTAAGCTTCTTGGGCCTGCTAGGAATTGACAGTTTTCATTCACTCACTGTAAACCTGGGAACTCTTAAAACCAGGCATTTCATGTATATTTTAAAATGTGACATTTCAGTCCAAACTTTAGTAATATAACCAGTATTTCCAACTGTATCCTGTTTATAAAGAGATTTTTTTAAACTGGACTTAAATAAATAAAAAGAATATCCACAAAAAGTTTCTGAATTTTATAGAAGTCAAGAAATCATGTAGAGAAAAACAAATGCTTCCACCATTGTTCACAAAGGATACTTTATCCGATTATTGCAAACTATAGAGTGCTTACAACAAAAAGTATCCTTAAATCTGGAAAATAAAACATTTAAGTCATAAAACATTATCCTTATCAATTACTTAATTTCATATCATTAATTTTGTTTTGCTCAGTCTTAATTGGTAATTTTGGACTACAGCCAATTGCAAACGCCTCCAGACAAGAATTTAAAATAATTAACTAAGGATGACAAAAATCTAGGACAGACATATTCAGAGAGCTGATGAGAGTTTACAACTGACAAAGAAATTTACATATTTCTTTGGCATTTAACTGTCCAACAGGATAATCATAATTATGACATGTATCTTGGCATATCAGTATTTTATGACTCTCATACAATTTCACACATCTTAATAACTTGAAGGAAGTTAAGAATCATTACTTATTTGACAGCACTTCTTTATATTATTTACTAAATAAGTTTAATTATTTAATAGCTCTACAAGGTGAGAAATATACTCTTTGAGGCTCTCCAGGGGGACCACCTGGAAAAATCTCAAAGTTAATTTTAAGCTAAGAGGATTGAATTCGGATTTGGATCCTGGAAAATCTGCCAAAGATGTAAAAAACAACAACAACAACAAAATCAAAGTACTTCCTTCAATAGAATCATAGGTTGCTCCTAAATAGTTACTCATTGAACCAGAGTGACAATCAAAAGACTTCTATAGGAATACAGGAAATTACATGGATATAAAAACCTTAACCTTTTTAAAGCTCAGCTTTCCTAATCACTCTTTCCTTTTAGGCCAGTAGCCTTGAGCAGGGGAATACATTTAGAAACAGCATAGATGTTCTGGTTTCTTAAAACAATTCAAACACATTAAGACAACACTAATACAAAATCAATTTATACTGGAGTAAGACATTGCTTTTCTAAGACCTTCAGGATAAACCTGAAACCAGGGAAACTAGACAGTTCTCAGGAAGGAATGTGACAGAAATAGAAACTAATTCATAATTCAAAGAAAGGCTGTTAAAAAAATAGATTTCAGAATTAAAAATCAAAACCTCTTGCAATCTTAAGAACAAATCAATATTTTAAGAAAACTCTGTTTTAATATAGGGAAGCCAAAATTGTAAGTTCTATATCAGTGTGATTTTACATCAAAGTTCATTCTATAGAAAGACTGTTATAAATAATCCTTTACTTATAGCCAATTTAATCACACCCCAAATTTCTTTGAGAAACTTTCTTTTTATAAACCTTATTATTACTTACTCACACGGTCAACAACATGCTTCGACTTTCTGCCTTGCCTTATACGTTTTCTTTCTTCAATAATGAGTCAGTTCACACTAGGAAAAAGATGTACTACACATAATTCTTCCTCATACAAACTATTTATCTTCACATTTATCACTTTCTTCACAACTCTCTCTCTCCTATTTGCTGGCTCCCATCTATCTTGTTTCCAATATCTTCTTAAATCCTTATTTTAGACCACCCTTTAAATAACTTCCAAATAAGACAAAATTATTCTGTCAATAAAGAACACATTTTATGTCTTTCTTATAATATTTTCTCATTAATAACACATCTTACTTTTGGCACATCTCATATAGAATTATAAATTAGTTAGAATTTTTTTTAACTCTCAGTACTCCCAAATTTTATTAAAAGCAGAGGAACCACAAAAACTTAAATTGCCTATATTAGTATCATACATAAAAACATTTTATAGTTTTTAGAAAAACATGTTTTCCTTTAGCATAATTTTTATGCATATTTATAGACTCAAACATATTTAGTCTGAATTACTTTGTTCTTACGCTGCTAATAAAGACATACTTGAGACTTGGTAATTTATTAAAAAAAAAAAGAGGTTAATTGACTCCAGTTCAGCATGTCTGGGGAGGCCTCAGGGAACTTACAAACATGTCAAAAGGTGAAGCAATCACATCCTTCTTCACATTGTGGCAACAAGGAGAAGTGCTGAGCAGAAGGAGGGGAAGGGCCCCTTATAAAACCATCAGATCTCATGAGAACTCACTCACTATCAAGAGAATAGCATGAAGGTAACCAACCCCACAATTCAATTACCTCCCACCAGGTTCCTCCCACAATACTTGGGGACTATGAGAACTACAGTTCAATATGAGATTTGGGTGAGGACACAGCCAAACTGTATCATTCTTCCCCTGCCCCCTCCCAAATCTCATGTCCTCAAATTATAAACAAATTCATGCCCTTTCAACAGTACCCCAAAGTCTTAACTCACTTCAGCATTAACTCAAGAGTTTAAGTTCAAAGTCTCATCTGAAACAACCTAATTCCCTTCTGCCTATGATGCTGTAAAATCAAAAGCAACTTAGTTACTTCCTAGATACAATGATGGGAGAGGCACTGGGTAAATACACCTATTCCAAATGGGAGAAATTGGCCAGAACAAAGAGGATACAGGCCCCAGACAAGTCCAAAATCCAGCTGGGCAGTCATTAAGCCTTAAAGTTTCAAAATGATCTCCTTTGACACCATTACATCTAAGGGCACACTGATACAAAAGGTGAGCTCCCACAGCCTCAGGCAATTCCACCTCTGTGGCTTTGCAGGGTATAACCCTGCTCCTGGCTGCTTTCACAGGCTGGCATTGAGTGTCTGCGGCTTTTCCAGGTGCACAGGGCAAGCTATTGGTGGATCTGCCATTCTGGGGTCTGGATGACAGTGGCCCTCTTCCCATAGCTCCACTAGGCAGTACCCCAGTAGCGACTCTGTATGGGGGATCCAACCCCTTTTCCCTTCTGCATTGCCCTAGAAGTGGGTCTCCATGAGGGTCCCAGCCCTGTGCAAACTTCTGCCTGGACATCCAGGCATTTCCATACATCCTCTGAAATCTAGGCAGAGGTTCCCAAACCTCAATTCTTAACTGTGCACCTGCAGGCTCAACACCACATGGAAACTGCCAAGGCCTGGGGCTTATACTCTCGTGAATCTATGGCCTATACTCTACCTTGCCTCCTTTTAGCCATGGCTGGAGAAGCTAAGATTCAGGACACCAAGTCTCTAGACTGCACATAGCAGGAGGGCCCTGGGCCTGGCCCAGGTAACCATTTTTTCCTCCTAGGACTCTGGGCCGGTGATGGAAGGCACTGCCTCAAAGGCCTCTGACATGCCCTGGAGACATTTTCCCCATCGCCTTAGTGATTAACATTCAGCTCCTTGTTACTTATGCAAATTTCCACAGCAGGCTTGAATTTCTCTCCAGAAAATGGGGTTTTATTTTCTGTTGTATCATCAGGCTGCATATTTTCTGAACTTTTATGCTCTGCTACTTCTTGAATACTTTGCCACTTAGAAATTTCTTTCACCAGATACCCTAAATCATCTCTCTCAAGTTCAAAGTTCCAAAGATCACTAGGGCAGGGGTAAAATTCCACCAATCTCTTTGCTAAAATATAGCAAGCATCACCTTTATTCCAGTTCCCAAAAAGTTCTTCATCTCCATCTAAGACCACTTCAGCCTGGATTTCATTGTCTGTATCACTATCAGCATTTTGGTCAAAGCCATTCAACAAGTCTCTAGGAGGTTCCAAACTTTCCCACATCTTCCTGTCTTCTGAGACCTTCAAGTCTATAGGAAATTTCAAACTTTCCCACATTTTTCTTTTGAGCTCTGCAAACCATTTCAGTCTCTGCCTATTGTCCAGTTCCAAAATCACTTCCACATTTTTGGGTATCTTTATTGCAGCACCCTAACTCTACCAGTACCAACTTACTATATTAGTCCATTTTCATGCTGCTAATAAAGATATACTTGAGACTGAGTAATTTATAAAGGAAAGAGAATTAATTGACTCACAGTTCATGAAAGAGATTTAATTGACTCACAGCATGGCTGGGGAGGTCTCAAGAAACTTACAATCATGGAAGAAGGGGAAGCAAACATATCCTTCTTCACATGGCAGCAGCAAGAAGAAGTGCCCAGCAAAAGTGGACAAAGCCCCTTATTAAACCATCAGCTCTTATAAGATCTCACTCACTATCATGAGAAAAGCATGACGATAACTGCCCCCAAGATTCAATCATCTCTCACTGGGTCCCTCCTATGCATATGGGGATTATGGGAACTACAATTCAGGATGATATTTGGGTGAGGACACAGCCAAATCATATCATATCAATCTTTCTATCAAATATAAGAAGCCAATGAGCAATTGTTCAGTTTTTGTCTAATTTGGAACTGAGCCACAGATTCAATGAGTATTCATTATTTAATTTAGGATTTCAAATTACATAAACAATTATTTATAGATATTTACCCGATTTACCTTTACCTAATTTACTTTTAGCAGTTTACCTAGATTACTTATGAGAACTGACATATCAGACAAAGCTAGTCATCATTACAAATTCTGTTAATTACCTTATATAACTGCATATCAGGTAAGTGTCATAAAAGTAAGAACATTAAAGTTAAATTTCAAAGACAGCCATCCCCATCAAACCAACAGTTTTATTAGACTTAAGACTAGTCTTATTCTCTAAACAATTACTAAGGTATGTGAACATGAAAAACATTTGCTTTTATTTGCTTAGTTTATAAGAACTCATTTTTTTATAAGCAAATTTGGTGCCATAGACAAATACATCAGACCTGTACATACCACCAGATGCATAATGATCTTGCAGTATTAATTTTTTAAAGCTTTAACCATGGGTTAGGTAAAACTCACTAGTTAAAAGGACAGATTCAAACTGTGTCTCTGTAAAACTAGCAATTTTGGCTGAAATTCATCTATCCCACATGGCTGAAGCCCTTCAACAAATTTTAGAGAGAACAGGGTAGCAAAAGACAGAGGCAGAGCAGCAGGAAGGGGAGGCCAGTGGAAGAAGTTTAGCTCTAGTGTCAGAAAACCCACGAGTCTCTTTCTCACAGCAATTGTTACACAGGGTTCCCAGATTGTAGAGGAGCCCCTGACCCTCAGGGTCCCACTATTTCTGGTTACTATCAGCAAACTGTGGCATCTAGTGGGCTGATTGATGGGAAGAAGCCTCTTTTTCCTCCCTCTTCTATCCCTCAGAGATGGTTAGAACACTCCTATTTCTAATTGCCCTCTAGTTTACTATATGCACACTGTTGTGGCCTCAAGGGTGGATAGCCCTTTTGGCTAGGCAGTGGAGACTCTGGGGTCTTACCCATGACTCTGTCTTTTCCAGTGAAAGCCTTGTGTGCTAGCTAATTGCAGTTAAGAACTGTGGTAAGCAGCATAGCTTATTGTTGCATCTTGAGTTGTTTTTGTGCTTCCTGGACGTGGTCACTGTAAGGCCAGTTGCCTTGCTGGGAGCCCGGACGCACCCCCCCCCCTTTTTTTCCCTTTCACAAGCCCCGAGCAAGCTCAGACATGCTCAGACATGTTCCCTTCTCCTATGTTCGCACAGCCTGGTTTCCTCTTAAAGAGCCCAGTATGCAAACAGGGTGCTGCAACCATAGCTTCCTAACAACCAATAGCAGCTAAGCCTTAACAACCAATAGCAGCCGAGTTTTAACAACCAATAGCAGTCGAGCTTTAACGACCAATAGCAGGCAAGTAATTCCAACCAACAACAAGCCAAGTTCTAGGTCAAGGCTTGTAACTTACCCAGTAGCAGTCTTGCTCTCCCTCAGCCAATCGAGCTGTTTCACTCCCTATAAAAACCCCTGGTCTAAAAATAGACTATCTAAAAATAGCCCAAGTCACTCCCTATAAAACCCCCTGTCGGAGAGAAGTCAGTGCGACTTCTCCGGCCTCTCCTGTCTAGACCGCAGAACCTCACCCGGGAGCCTGAATAAATTCCCTTGCATTGGATTATCCTGGTGCTGGCCTCAGTTTCTTCATTTTATCCTCAGAAACAGACCTCACAGTCACAGCTGTTAAATGCCTTAAAATATAAGCAATCTTGACCAATTGAGATAACAGCATTCCCAATCCCCCTTGTACTTTTTGTAGTTTATTTGTGTGGCTTGTGCTGCTAGAGTCCTGCTACAATGTTCCCCATTTCCTAGGATATCTTTTCAGGGTCCAGTGTGAGCCTCCAGTGGCTTAGAGGCAGGATTGGTGGTGACACAAATCCCACAACTCTTGACCCACTCCGGATTCAACTTTTTTTTTTTTTTTTTGGGAAACAGAATCTTTCTGTTATCCAAGGTGGAGTGCAATGGTTTCATTTCAGCTCATTGCAACCTCCATCTCCTGGCTTCAAGTGATTCTCCTGCCTCAGCCTCCCTAGTAGCTGAGATTACAGGCACCTGCCACCACACCCAGCTAATTTTTGTATTTGTAGTAGAGATGGGGTTTTGCCATGTTGGCCAGGCTGGTCTCAAGATCCTTATCTCAGGTGATCCGACCACTTCGGCCTCCCAAAGTGCTGGGATTACAGGCATGAGCCACTGCGCCTTGCAGTTTTTTTTTTTTTTTTTTTTGAATCAAATGACAGAGCTCCAGCTTCTGGTGGGTGACCCAGGTGATGACAAACAGGGGGCTCAGGGAAAACAAGCCCTCCCTCCCTCCTATGAAAACCTTTCTCTCAACAAAACTAATTCCTAAAACTCGTCCCACAGTCAGCTATCTAGCTCCAGATTGCCATTGTCAGGACAGGGATGTTTTTCAGTCTCATATCACAAAGCAGCCAGGGACAGAAACACAATCAGAAGTGTGCTATGTTTGGTCCAGAGATCTCACTGCTAGATCCAGATAATTACCCTTCTAATCATCCCACAGGGCAAAGTCCACTTACTGCCCAAAGGAGTGCCAGATAAAAGGTCCCAGTGGTCCATCGGGGTAGGTCCAAGTGACAGTCCACTGGACTGGACACCAAGCTGGAGGTCCATGGGAATCATACTCAACCTCTCTGAGGCAATGTGACTTGGTTAGTCCAGGCAAGCTACCTCTGCCTACTGTTTCATTCATAAGGAGCCTTTGAGGAGTTTGGGTCAGTACTTGAGTCCCAGTTCCATCTAGGTCACCAGAATTTTGTTACCTCCACAGTGGGTGGGTTTGGACACCTGGCAGGTATCATCAACCCAATGACCACAACGAAGGAAGATTTAGCAAGGGAATTTTATGACTTGTAATAAGTAGGGAGAACACTGGTGATAATTCTCAAAGCAATGCTCCCCCAAGCTGTGGCTAGGTCAGGTTTTATAAGCATAGGATAATGAGCTATGACCTGAGTGGATGTTGCAATGAGGTGATGCCAGGAGGCATGATCTGACTGGATTCTGCCATGGAATGATCCCAGAGCTCTATCTGATTGGATCCCAGCTCTTGTCATGCAATGTCAACTTAATTCAGTCCCCACTCTTTGGTCCTCACACTTAGCTTCCCCCTGTGGTTGCACACTTGATTCATCTGGGCATGCGACCTAAGATTATGTGACATAAGAGTCCATGGCAACTGAAAAACAACTTACTACTTTGTTACATGAAAGTTGAAGCAGATTGGTCTGGTGCAACTACAGGCAGACCATTGACAGAATGTGTATATGATAAAAATGATCTAATAAATTTTCCTTATTTATACAGTAGTATATGATGATAGAGACTTTGGAAAATTTAAAAAATAATAATGAAATGATCATAATAAAATAACTTTTAAAAATCTGATTTTTGTATGCATATATTTTTAGAACAGTTTTTTTACACAATTTTCAGATGTACTTTTGTATTATGTAAGTATTTTTCCATTAAAACACCTTTCTCAATGTTGCCTAAAGTAGCACCATATATACAGTTAAATATTAACTATGGACCACTGGACACATTAGTTGATTCCAATTTTTTCTATTATAGAAACTAATTAAAATTCTATTTACATAAAACCTTGTCTGAATTGACTATTGATATAGAAGCTTTGTTTGTATAGAGAGAATATCAAAATAAGAGTATAAATTCAAATTCTTGATTTGCCTGGCAAATCTTTTAGAAAAGAATGAAGCCAGATTTTTAAGAAGCTGCTCTTTTTGGGAGAAAGTATTTGTTCCCCTTGAATTCATTTCACTCTGACCAACATAAATTAATGCATTTTGAAGTAGAAGTAATAGAAACTTTGAAAGAAAGTGAAAACACCTCACGATCTATTATAACCGAAGAAAAGAATGTCAAGCACATTGTGAAAAATGTGCCAGATATAAGAAAGGTTTACTTCAAAACATTCAGAACATTGAAATGTCAGATAGCCTATTATTGTGAAAGACAGTTCAGTCCTGATGGGAGGCTCAAACTAAACTCTGGCTCAAACTAAACCTGAATCACTTAGCAGGTAACAGAGGAAAGAAAAAAGAGAAACATGTAAACAAATTCAACAACTCAGATTATAGTTTCAAAAAAGGATATAACAAAAAACAATAAAGATTTGCATCAGGAAATTGAAAGTAGGTTTGCAGAAGATACCAGTAAAGACAGAATAGACTTTACTGCTTGAAAAATATGATTTTTAAAAAGTCATCAAGTGAAATAAGGTAGAACTGCTTAATTTTGGTTTTATTTTCTCTTCATAAAGAAAAAAAATCTTCACTGTAAGGTACTGGTATGTATAGGATGTCAAAGCCCAGGATGAATGGAATGAATTGACAACTAAGGGAGGAAAATTCACATTGCAAAATGACACTGGGAAGTGTAGTTAATCTGAACAAGCAGTAGTTTGTGAAACAGAAAGAAGGTGGTTCTGAATTCTTATCCATAGTAACAAGATGCAAGCTAGGAGCAGTGACTTTCCTTGGAGGATAACTCCTAGTTGCATTTCAGAGTCAATGGTGGAAATTTAAAACATATAGACGTACAGCCTCCATCCAAACTCCTAAGTCAGAAGGCCTTTGTTGGTGGAGGATGGGCATCTACGTAGCAGCACAACTGCTGTTTGGTGAACTGGTTTTCAATGGACCAGGATCACTTACACCACGTGTTTGAGAAGACTCCCATCAAATGTTAATTTTGGTGCCTAAAAGGATTAATTCTCAATTAATTACATTGGCTTTGTAGCTAGAAACTACCAAGGATAAGTAGGTATCACAAAATACATGTATTTATGAATATACATTGAATGATTGTATTCTCTTAAGACTCAGGTAAATTCAATAAGTTCTCAAACTAAAAAAAATCTTTATTTTTGCATCCTTAATTGATGTCAGACATAGCTGCCCTGCTTCCCCTCTCTCCGTAATTCTTAGAATTGACCTCTAGTTGGGATATAGCTACCTAACCAGAAGCTTTCTGGATTCATCATGCTTTACAATATTATTTTAAGCTTTCAACTCAGTAGAATTTATGCTAAAGCAACGTAAAACAGCTATTATCTCCCATCTCCACATACATATTCTCTCTTTGATCAGGACTGCCAGAAGTGAGATAGGAAGGTCATAGAGACAGCAAGCCACTTGGCTCTGTTCTAGTCTAACTACAAAAACAAGGGAACACAAGGAAGATAAAGGTATAATCATAGCAGTCTTCAAGAATTACAGGACTAATTCCAATAATTAGATCCTGCACAATTGAAGGTCAACCTATTGCTTTATTAAATCAATTATAAAAAGTATGGATTGGTAGAAAAACTGTTTTCTTAATTTTAATACATCTTTGTTTTGTCCTTAAAATTGTGTAAATTTCTTAAATCATTGAATTCTGCAAATTGTCACTTGATAAATAAATGATATCTATTGCTCCACAGGACTAAAATGAGAATTTTATATTTACTGATAGGTCACAGCTAAGTCTCCAATAAGGATTTCATTGTGATATAGCTTTGTCTTGAGTTTTAGCTAGTCCCTGAGCCAATTTATTTTAAATGGTGGATTTTCTTATCTTCCCAACTCATTTTAGTTTGGAAAAACTGGTTTCATTCTGATACTTCTGAGTTCTCCAAACAATCACAAATTAGCTAGCTCTTCATGTATAAATCACAGAGATTAAACAAACTCAAGAGTAATTTGATGCATAGCCGTAAGATGTATTTCATTTTAATCTCATTCATTTCCCTTTGGTTCTTTTGTTACTTTGCATTTTAACCATTGTGCAGATAATACAAATTAAACACTTTAATCTATTTTATACTTTAATGTTTATTTTCATTTTGTTAAGATTTTTAGAGGAAATATGACTAGTAAAAGGCCAAAGAACTTTTCTGAACGTCCTTCATGACAAAGTGTTGTCATTCCTCCCGACTCTCCTACAGTTCCCTTACAGTGGCCAACGCATGGCTCTTGACTGCACTGAGAACACCCTTACCAAGTTATAACTTACCTATTTGGGGCCATTTAACTGCTTTTAGGCAAGAACTCAGTTCCCTAATTGCCAGTTCAGACAGGCCATTTCTGGAGGCAAGTTTAGGTTTTGTTATTTTGGGATTATATGTCAGATTGTTGTTGAAATGTTTATCAATCACCTTAGAAAAAGAAAAAATCCTGAAACATTTCCCTATAATTTGTTATCTGGATAATTCCTGGATTTCATTAACCTGGATTTAATTTATAATAGATGAGAAATCAAAGAAAACTTAGCTCTTACGGTATGATTTGGGCCACATGAACTTTCAATTTTATTAATCTATCTTATACACTATTGTGTATATTAGTTTTGTGTCCAAAGTAGACTTAAAAGAACAGTCAATTAAGTTCCTATTAAGCACTTGTGTACCAGGTGCAGGGAAAGAAGGAAGACTGAAATAGAAGCAAATAGGCAATATAATACAATACAATTGTACTGTATCTTCAATACAAGTTGAAGATGGTTATGATGAGTATAAATCCACGAAGCTAGCAATGGCAGCAGAGCTGAGAAGCAACAAATCAAGCTGCAGGTTTTCTAAATCTTCCTTACAGGAGGCCCATTGGCTGGCTGTGCTAGCTTGAAAAAAAAAATGCCACGAAATTATGTAGTACTCCTTCCATCAAAAGGTGAGTAGGGAGTGAACAAGATGGTCAACTAGAAGCAGCTAATGTGTGTGCCTATCATGGAGAGAAATGGAAGGGGCAAGAAAATAGAACACCTTCAACAGAAACATTCAGGTACTTGCATTGGGACTAATCAAGAAACAACTTGGCCCATGGAAAAGGAAGAAAAGCAAGACAGGACAATGACCCACCTGGGAGCAACACAGAACCAGGAGAACTGCTCCTGCACAGGGAGATGGTCAGTAAATGCACCACCCTGGAACCATACTTCTCCCATGGGTCTTTGCAACCCTTGGATTAGATCTCTTTGTGAGAACACTCCATCAGGGCTTTCAGTCTGACACACAGAGCTATGTGGAATCTTGGTATAGCAGCCACTCAGGCATGTGTGGAGTCCCTGGAGCCCTAAATTCTTGGGCTTTCTGGCAAAAGTAGCTGCAGCTCTGGCAAAGTGGGAGGACAGACCCCTGTACATACAGGTGAAAGGGCTGAATCCAGAGAGCTGAGCAGTAACAGCCTGCAGGCCACACTTGCATGGCACCTCACAAAATAAGACCCACTGTCTTGGTATTTGAGCCAGGCACCAGTAGCAGCACTGCACCTACCTGAGAAGAAACTCCTTGAGGGAGGGGCAGGCCTCCATCATTGATGTTTAGGGGGTGCCTTAGCCATTCCAGCCTTCAGGCTTTGAAGAGTCTGAGCCAATTGGGGGTGGAAGAGATCCCCCAGCAAAGCACAGCTGCTCTACCAAAATGTGACCAGATGGCTGCTTTCAGAGGGTGTCTGATCCTGTTCCTCCTCACAGGGTGGGACCTCCCTAGGGTCTCTGGACACCCACATTGGTGTTCTCCAGCCAACAGAGAGTTAAATTCTCCTTGGGACAGTGCTCCCAAAGAGAAGGGTGGGCTGCCATCTTTGCTATTTGGGAGACTTAGCTGTTTTAGCTTTTGGCCATTGGAGTGTCTGAGCAGACTAGCGGCAGAAGGGACCCCCTAGCACAGCACAGCTGCTCTACCGAAACCTGGCCAGACTGCTGCTGCCTTTTGTTTTTTTTTAAAGACAGAGTTTCACTCTTGTTATCCAGGCTGGAGTGCAGTGGCACAATCTCAGCTCACTGCAACCTCTGCCTCCCGGGTTCAAGCAATTCTCCTGCCTCAGCCTCCTGAGTAGCTGGGAATACAGGCACCTGCCACCACACACAGCTAATTTGTGTGTGTGTGTGTGTGTGTGTGTGTGTGTGTGTGTGTGTGTGTGTGTATTTTTAGTGGAGATGGGGTTTCACCATGTTGGCCAGGCTGGTGTCGAACTCCTGAGCTCAGGTGATCCATCCGCCTCAGCCTCCCAAGGTGCTGGGATTACAGGCGTGAGCCACCATGCCTGGCCCAGACTGCTTCTTTAAGCGAGTCCCCAATCCCATTCCTAGTCACTGTGTGGGATCTCCCAACCAGGGCCTCCAGCCACCCCCATCAGTGTTCTCAGGCTGACAGAGATTTGTAACCTTCCTGGGATGGAGCTCCCAGAGGGAGGGGCAGGCCACCATCTTTACTGTTTGGACAACTTAGCCGTTCCAGCCTCAGGCTTCAGAGTAGCTAAGGTGACTGGGGGGCTGAAGCAGAAATGCAGATCAAAATCACAATGAGATACCATTTCACACCAATCAGAATGGCTGTTATTAAAAAGTCAAAAAGAAACAGATGCTGGTGAGTTTGTCGAGCAAAGAGAACTTGTCTACCATAAAAACACATGCATACAAATGTTCACTGCAGCACTATTCACAATATGGAAGACATAGAATCAACATAAATGCCCATCAGTGACAAACAGATAAGAAAACGTAGTACATAAACACCATGAAATACTATGCAGTTATAAAAAAAGAATGAGATCATGTCTTCTGCAGGAATATGGATAGAGCTAGATGCCATCATCTTTAGCAAACTAACACCGGAACATAAAACCAAATACTGCATCTTTTCACTTAAAAGTGGGAGCTAAATTGTAAGAACTTAGAAACACAAAGAAGGGAACAGCAGACACTGGGGTCTACTTGAGGGTGGATGGTGGGAAGAGGGAGAGAAGCAGAAGTAACTATCATGTACTGGGCTTAAATCTTGGATGATGTAATAATATGTACAACAAACCCCCATGACATGTGTTTACCTATGTAACAAACCTTCATATGTACCTCCAAGTCTAAAATAAAAGTTTTTTTAAAAAAGGTGTTTTTGTTCCTTCCACCTAAGACTGAGTAGGCTTATGACTGCATTGACCAATACAACACAGTAGATGCTATCATAAATGATGTTCCTTTCTTACTGGAATGCTTAAACTTGAAGGCCTAAAGAAGTCTCACTACTCTGAAGGAGTCAGATATTTTAATGCTCAGCTAAGGCAAATCCATTTTATAAGTATGAGTTCCCTGATGGAGAAAACCTGGAACTCTGAAAAAAGAGACTGAATGTTGTGAAGAAGTTGACTCTGCAACCTTCCAGATCCTGTAAGGTTGCAGAGGTAGCCTACCCTTCCTTAGTAAGAACTAGTATTTCTGCAGCATCTGCCAGCATAGCAGGAGTCTCGCCCATGCAAGGCAATAGACAATGCCCTCGAAGGCTACCCCTACCTTAGCTGCCAGGCCAATAACTAGGGTTAAATCCCAGTGTAACCCACCTGGGGATGTGCTGGGTCTTAGAAAGAAGGAAAGAGACTTTATACCTGAAGAATTATGTGAATGAGCTGAAATATATGAGCAAGAGTCAGCAAATTCCTCCCGGAAATGGATTTTAGAAGTGCTTGATCAAAGGGGCCAGAAAGTACAACTGCATAAGAAGAAATCATTGATTTGGGAGCACTTTCTCAAGACCCAGGATTTAAGACCCTAGTAACAACCCCACGGGATGGGTAAACTTACAGCTGGTGTAGCTCCTAGAAGCCTAGCAATTCTTAATAAAGTTGGAATGTTCAAGGTGCCCCGTAAGTAGGTAGATGAAGGAGCTGAGACTGAGGAAAGCAGACATGTGGAACAGATATATGCCATAAGGCCAGAAAACCTACCAGAAGCTTATGTTCCTCGGAAGGGCCGAGAGAACACACCGTTCCCCAAGGCCATCGGGAATATACTGGTGATAGGAGCACCAGCACCACTAAGGAACTATGTGATGGTTCCCTCTGCAGGCAAGGGACGATGATTCTAGAGGCAGTCACGTAGCTGGCCTGATTAATATCATTAAGATGATGGGGCCTTGACGTAATAGAGGCCAGATGGCAGCACTTATCATCAAGAGGCAGGAGGCTGTAATTACCATAATGACTGGCAAGGCCAGGGGGCAGCCAAGGCTGCCTGACCCACAGGGAATTGTGGAGATGGTTAATAGAGCATCATAGTTCTAGGGGCAAAACAGATGGGCAGTTAACAAGGGTGCTGCTTAACACGACAACAAAATGAAGACAAGAATGGAGGAGCAGGATGCTGAGTGGCTGCCCAACAGTGTCACAGTTGCTTGCTTGGTCAGTTCCCAGACCGTAACAAATCTTCACATCTGTAACTCATAGACTAAAGAAGGTTCTGGGGCCCTAGGAGAACTCTGCCTTATCACAGCAACTATGTTTCCTGACAGTAGAGTCCTTGAATGCATGAATAAAACTGATACATTTGGTAAGTAAAGTAATTCACTAGGTTTCTAGCCTGTGGAGTAAGAGCTATCACAGTGGGAACCGTCAAATGGAAACTTCTGAAAATGCCATCCCCAGACAGTAAATAAATAACAACATAGCATCACATGGAGAAGCAAGACAAATATGTGTGACAGTATCAGTGATCTGAAGGATGCAGGGATCATGGTTCCTATTGTGTCTCTATTCAATTTGCTACTCTGGCTCCTTGAAAAACCAAATGGTTCCTGGAGAATGAGTGCAGAGTATCACACGGTCAACCAAAAAGTATCCTAGTTTGTAGCTACTGTGCCCAGCATGGTATCCTTGATAGAATAAATTAATATGTCCTCAGATAACATTATGCAGCCAGGGATCTAGTGAATGCATTCTATTTAAGCCCAATCAGGAAAGAGGATCAGAAATAGTTTGTATTCACAGGAATAGACAACAATATTTAAAGTTTTCCTCAGAGGTATGTTAACTGTCTTGTCCTGTGCCATAACAGAGTCCAAACAGATCTGGACCTTCAGAACATTCCAAAGAACATGACACTAGCCCATTATATCCATGACATAATGCTGACTGAGTGGGAGCAAGAGGTGATTAGTATGCTGGAGGCCGCAGTAAGATGTGTGCACTCTAAAGGATGAGAAATTAACCCAACAAAGAGTCAGGTGCAGTCACTTCAGTTAAGTTTTGGGGATCCAGTGATTAGGGGGTCTGCTGAGACAACCTCTCCAAAATAAAAGACAAACTGTCATATCTTGCACCTCCTACACAAGGAAGGAAGCACAGCATTCTGAAAGCCTTTTTGGTTTCTGGAGATAACATAGTCCAACCTAAGAATATTGTTCTGGTCCATATATAGGGTAATGCAGAAGGCTGCCAGCTTTAAGTAGGGGCCCTTAGACTGCATGGCAGCACAGAGCAAGCACTTTCACCCAACCTTGCTTCCCTTTACTCTTCACTTGTGAAGTCTTGCATCAAGATCTGACTGTGGTCCCTTCCCATGTTCTATCCCAGGCAAATAGCCTAATAAAATTTTTACATTATCTAATCCCATTTGGCTTCTGCTCTTGGAGGACCCAACCTAACATGAATGCTTTGAGAAAAGTCACACACAAAAAAGAATAAGGAATCACTGCATATTTTTTTTTTTTAAAAAAAACAGAGGCTATAAACAAAAAGGAGGACTAAAATTTACAGTATGAAGAAAGGATGATTATATACAGTAGGACAAAATAATGACAGAATATGTGTAGCACTTCTATTATTAAATCTTCTCCAGTTCCAACTGGGAAGATCCCTTGTCTGGCATGAGGAGTTAATCATAGTGCCATTAGCATGACTTTAGGGGTATTGACTGCAGTGCTAGACAAAGGTGTAAAAGATACAGAATCCAATCAGCCACCATTAAAATATCATTAAGAATTGTGACTCAACCAGACAGAAAGATTGTTAAATAAATGTTTCAACCAGATAATAAAGGATTAATACAGGAAGTTAGTTGCTGCCTGGGTAGAGGGTTGCAATCTCAAATCACAGGAAAGTAACTTAACTAATTTTATTTAATCAGGTAAGTTAAGGGCCAAACTTTAACCTGTATGAAAACAATTTAGTCTGAAAACCATGAGCGTAATATTCTCCTTATAATGGTGACTATAATAAAGGGTCCGCATGTCTATTTCTTGATAGGAAGCACCATTCTGGCCATATGCAGCTACCTTAACTCTTGAGTTCTAGTCTGAGATCTCTGGACTATAAGCAATGTCAGCTTGTTGGATAGTTACTTTATCTTCATATTTATGTATTTATTTAAGACAGACTCTTGCTGTGTTGCCCAGGCTGGTCTTGAACTCCTTAGCTCAAGCAATCCTCTTGCCTCAGCCTCCCAAAGTGCTGGGATTACAGGCATGAACTACCATGACCCAGACTATTTTGGTCATTATTCATTGATCTGGTGACATCACTTCATTTGAGATAATAAAACAATTCCTTAGTGGAGGCAGATGTACCAAGAGAGTAGTGCAATTTATGTTGTAGGGAGCTTTCCTTGCATGCTGCCTGCCAAAGTACTGTAGCTGATTTCCAATTCAAAATTTTCTATTTCTTTTTATTAAAAATTATGCCTCTCCCACCCCCACCAACTATATAAGATTCAAGCCCCACAAAGCCTGAATCTGTCCCTGGAGTTTACACAGCAGGCTAAGAAAACTGAATGTTGTCTTTAATAGGGGAACTATGTAAGAATGTTGGGTAGTACAGAGGCATGTCCATATTTGCATTTTAGGAAGATTACTTTGGGAACAATGTAGACAAAAGACTGAAAGAGGGTTAGATCTGGAGGGAAAACTATAAGGAAGCTGTCATTGTATTCCAACCAAGAATAAAGACCTTTTGCCTTTTATTTTATAAAAAGAGTTGGTGTTTCCTTTGAAAGAGCAAGATCCTCAGAGGCATTTCTAATTTTACTTACAAAAGCTCCCTCTTCCCATTTCAGAAGTATTATTCTTCCTCCAAGAAGCTGAGGCGATTAAAATCTTTCACAGTGTAATAGTCTGTTCTTGCCTTCATAGAATATGAAATTTTCATACTCAACAGTGCTAACTTACTAGCATAAGGAAAATAGCAAGTATTTGTTTTAAAATAAAATGTCAGTGTAATAATTTAAAAAAATGAGAGTTCTTCAGTGACCTTTTTAGCCCAATAAGAGACTCAAATAGTACACACTGTATCCCTGGATGATGTACTCAATATTATCTTTTAAAAGTATAGAGTATGTATATATATTTTAACATTAAATACATTTAGAGTTCATCTTAAATAATAAATGTATAGTAATCCAGAAGACTGAAAGGAAAAGGTGGCGGGTTCTACCAAAGAACAAGTCTTACTCTAAAGCCACAAAAACAAAAACAGTTTTAGAAGGCATAAGAATAAGCAAAAATATCTACTGAAGTCAGTTTGAAGTTTGAAGTCTAGAAATAGAACATATAAGCTGTCTTAGTTCACTTAGTGCTGCTCTAAAAGAATGCCTGAGACTGAGTAATTCATAATAGATGGAAATTTATTAGCTCAGAGTTCTGGAGGCTAGGAAATCCAATATCAAGGTGCTGGCATCTGACAAGGACCTTCTTGCTGTGTCCTCACATGACAAAAAAATGAGATGGAGAGAGACCTAGAGGGGGCTGAACTCATCCTTTTATAGCAACCACCAATCACACCAGGAAGATGAAACCTTGTGGCCTAATCACCTCTTAAAGGTCTTACCTCTTCATACCATTACAATGGCAATTGAATTTCAAAATGACTTTTGGAGGGGACAAATATTAACACCATAGCATACATGTAAACATTTCACATTAATAGAGAAAGAATGAGCTGGTAGATGGTCAGCTATTTTTGCACAACTCTATGAGGTAAAAGGAAAATCATAATGACTTCCACTTTCTTAGTAAACTATGGGGAGAATCTTCCCTTCTTTCTTGGGAGTTAGACAATCACAAAGACTACATTCAATTGTCTACTCTTACTCAGAAAGTTGCTATTATAAATCCATACTCTGCCCTGTGGTAGTGGGTAGAAGGGAGGAAAGCCTTTTATAGAGCTTATGAGTATTCCTCTGAAGTCTGTAGTTACAATTAAAAGAAAAAATATATACTGGGCATGTAGCTCAAGCAAAAGATCTAGTGAAAATTATAAGTTGTTAGAAACTCATTAAAAATATTTTAGTTTTGATTTAAGATTATTTTTGGGGTGAGTTCTTTGGAATGAAATTAAACACATTCCAATTAGAATTCTTAGTGGATAGACATGTTGCTGCTAGATTCTGGAAATAAATGACTATCTATGGCAGACCCCTTACTGAAGTTCTTAGCCAAAGAGAGTCAACTTATGCCCCTGTACACCTAGGCAAAATGGTAAACAGCACCAGCCTCCATATTAGACCCAAAAGAGAGGAAGCATCACCTTTGCTCTGAAGTTTGCCTCTCCAGGCAGGATAGCTACTTCAAATACATTGCTTCTCCTACTAATTTCCCTTGCCTAATTCTTCCTTATCCTTCCATGTACAGGATAAAAATGAGACTCCAGAGAGAGGAAGTACCATAGGCTATGGGGGTACAGAAGGGAAGAAATCAATTCTGTTTTTTGGAGGGATTAAATGTCTGGAAAGCTTTTTGCCAAAACACTCTCTACCCTCTATCATACTATGTTTCAGTTGCCAAGTACATGTGTCTCTGCATTTAAGCATGAGCTATTTGGTCATAGACACCAGGCCCATGAGTCTTTGCATTATCATCCAGAAACCTAGTGCCTGATGTATTATATGTGCTAACATGTTTGTTGTAACAAAATAAATACATACATAAATCTTAGAAAATACTCTCTCCCTCTCTCTCTGGTTGACTAAAGGCCAAAATCCAATCCCTGGATCTATTAGTTTGGTTTTTCACACTCTCATCTTCAGAAAGAAAAGACTCTCTCATTAAAATCTTACTAGATGCAAATGCAAAATGGATTACTTTTTCTATTTAGAAGCAAAATGTACAGGTGTGGAGTAGGAACTCATCTCCACAAATAGGAAGGAGCTGGGAATAGAAATAAGGCATTTGGACTTAACATTTTATTACCGTGTAAAGGTTTGGGCAACCGTTGCGAAAACCTCAAGATAACATGCCAATAACTACTTGTGAAACAGGCCATCAGAAAGTCTGGCATACTGTGCATCGAGATTCAGAGTTGTACCATGAAAGTATGATAATTCCACAGGAGGCAGCATCTAGCAGATTCTGCTTTTGTTAGGCTCTAGGGAGCCCTATTAAGAGAGCTTTCTCCTATGACATTTATTTTTAACTGTACTCTCTGTGTTAAATCTAATTTTTCCTTAGGGGCAAAATACTTTCCCAGACTGTAAAATAAATTGAATCTTTTAAATCTAGCCCTTGAAGAATAAACCAATTTCTATCTAACCTTCAAAACTCTGACAGATCAGATCCATCCTTCTTGTTAGTACCCAAAATGTATCAAATCAAAGTGTTACTAATATACACAATGCAAAAAAACTCTTATCAGGAAACTACACTGAATGGATCAATATTTGCAGTTACTTATATGCCATTTTTCCTGACAGTTTGTAGGGTTTGTACCTTTAGCAACCTTATTTTTTTTTAAATCTAAGTTTCACTACTTCAGTACACATCCCACATAAAGAAATTCAGAAAAAGCTGTATTTTAACATCAACTACTATAGCAAAAGCTGCCGGTGCCTGCCCAGATTCTTCCTTTACCAGTCTGATGTACTCACTCTCCAGCTGCTATGAGTATTGGCTGTTCAGTGTTCACAGCTGCATCTTTTTTTCTCCAGAAAATTACCCTTGGCCAGTAAAAGCCACCTCACCTACAGACATCTGGGAAAGCTCAGAGAGTTTCCAGTGATACAGGGGTATAAAGGCTAGCTTTCTTGCTCGAAAGCAGGCCAACTTCATAGTGCTTTTCATGTCCTAGCGAGTATCTCATGGTGTTAGTTACTAACTTCTGTTGAATCTGCTTCCTAAAACCTGTTAACTATCATATTTCAATTGGCACGCATCCTAGTTTAGGACAATACCTCATCTAACTATTCAAAAAACCTTCTGAATCAATTTTCACCTTTTTATAGTCCCTTCTCTACATTATTGTCAGAACTCTAAAATGCAAATTTGAATGTCATCTACCCCAGCCCCCACCAGCACACATTGAAGCCCTTAAACAACCATCCTCATCACCTACACAGGGATAGTAAGCTGAAGTCACTTCACACATACATTTTGTTTTTCCCTGAAGAAAATGACACCACAGAGCCAAACAGAGCCTCGTAATATGCACAATGTAATTGGATGGCATTTGCCTACTTTGAGAGCAAAAGTCAGCTGAAGCAGTTAACTATTAGGTTGCTGCAAAAGTAATTGCAGTTTAGACAAGGATTTCTTCTACACCTGGCTTGGGAATCTCACAGTATTAATATACTGGATGGGGAAACTTCCTAATCTTAGATTGGGTTAATAATTCTTTCCTAGGATGAATATATTTTGATCCTGGAACATTTTGACATTAAGTACAGTAATGATGAAAGTAAACCCATAACTGTGATAATTATATTAAAGAATAATTTGTACATGTCTGATATTTAAGTATCTAAAGGTTAAAATTTTTGGCCTATTAAAGAAACAGACTGATTTGTGACTCCAGTTTGTAACATGTAATTGAATAACTTTGACTTTTGGTTTTACATTGAAAGCTATGTTTACAAACAGTATTGGAATACTTAATAGAGCTTATCCACTGAGCTATCCCACCCCCCCTCCACTTCTTTTTCTTTTACCTTCAGAGTTAGGGAATTTATCAGTATCTGGAAATGGTTTGTCAGACAATATCAAAGAGAATATAATGAATTTATAAACAAGTAAAACCTCTACAGGAATTTAAATTGTAAACTCCCTCTTAAATGACTGTAACAAATTCACTACATTTATACATTGAACAAGATTTGAATGTCAATTTAAAAAGTTCAGAACAAGGTTTCTCAATTTTGAGTTTGAATGCATTAATAAATAAAATATCTTTAATAGCTAAAGTGGCCCGTGAAATATTTTCTGTTCAAAAAGGTAACCCTCAAGAGCATTAGAATCTCACATTGACATACAAATCTAGCTTCAGATACCTGCAAAATCAGAACACACGGCAAAGCTGGGCTGCATTCTTACCTGACACAAACGTCCCCTCCTCAAGATGGTGGATGAATTTTCAGGTTCCTCAGAGGTCTCTCAAACACGTCACTCATTTACCTTTACGTGCCTGGTCCTTATAAAGGCAACTTCCACTCACGAATTTGGAGCAGTGGTTGTCAATCAAGTTGATTTGCCTCCCCACTCCCCACCCCTCACCACCCACCCCTACCCCCACCAGGGGCCATTTGGCAATGTCCAAAGACATTTTTAGTCCTTACCATTAGGGGTGGTACTAACGGCAACTAGTGAGTAGAGGCCAAGGATGTTGTTAAACATCCTGCAATGCACACAGCAGTCCCCTAACAATGATCCAGCCTGAAATGGAAGTAGTACTTAGGACAAGAAACCCCAACCTAGATGAACACACCGACCATCCTCTAGAATGGCAGAGCCTTTGCAGTGATCTATCTGTGTATACTGGAGATCAATCTATTGATATTACATGGGTCACAAATATCTTCTTTATTCACTGTTATAGAACCCTTTTTTGTATCTGGGTTCTTAAATTTTTATAAGTTTCTCTTTTTAAATCTTTTATTTCTTTTAGAAATTCCTTCCTCACATTAAGGTTAAAGATAATACTTTCTTCTACACAAGTTAAAAATATTTTACATTTGTCTTCAATCATCTGAAATCTGTGTGATAGTAGTCAATATAATTTTATTTCCATATGAATAGCCCATAGTTTTAACAGCATTTTGTGAATAGCTCATTTTCCTCCACTAGTAGGTAACACTGATTCTGCTGCTTAAAGTTTCCATATGAATGCTCATCTGCTTTCAGGCTATTTTTTATATATTCTTATATCATTAATTTTATAATTTTATTAGAAACCTTGCTATCTGACATATCATAATTCCTTCCTCATACTTCTATAAAATTTACGCTTACATATGAATTTCAGGATGGCCTTCCTGAAATTATAGTTGAAATTATACTAAATCTATAGGTGAAGTAAATATGCTGATTTTTCTCACTATGAACATTGTTTCCTATTTGAATTTTTCCAAAATTTTCAGTGAAGTTAAACTATTTCTCTATAAAGATAATGATACGTTTGTTCCTGGGTGCTATGTGTTGCTTATTACGTGGTTTTTGTTTTTTTTTATCATCTCCAATAACTTTTGGGGTTTTAAGTGCTTTTAATTCAAAACAGTCAATAGAATACTATGCATCCAATAATGTTTTCAGCTTGGATCTCATATGGCAAACTTGCTGAGCTGTCTTAATAGCTTGTCTGCAGATTCTCTTGGATATTTTACTTGATTAATCACAGCACCTGCAACAGTAACTCCTATTGTTTTGCCTCAGGGCACTGGTTCTGATCTATGGAACAGTTTTGAAGAGGTAGTGTCTTCATATTGCTTTACAAGATACCACTTTTTAAGATTTACATATAAATATGATTTTTTTTCTTTCTAGATTTTTGGCAGACACTTTTGATGAGGTTGAATGGGGCTTAGAACATGCCACCCTGAAATATGCTGCTGTTGCATACTGATTATTGTGATCTGAAGGCACCTACGATACAGCAGATATATGAAGGGCTCTCTGACCTTCCCCTTTCTACTTAAAAGCAAGCCATAAAATTTTCCATGAGAAAGAAGATATCCCTGTACCAGGAAAAGATAACATTTTTTATGATGGGAGACTGGAAATTAATGCTGAAACGGTCTGCAGAAACAAACCTATTAAAATAATCCTCATCTTCCACTAATTTTACGCATATTTTTCCTATTCACTTCTCTACAATTTGTCAAGCTTAAATCACTTTTCCTTTGTCTTGTCACTTCCCTACAAATGTATTATTCTTTCTTTGTCTTTTTTTTTTTTTTTTAAAGGCATATAAGCTCTTGGTCCTTTCCTTTGAATGCTCCTATTTTTTCTTTGAATGCTCCCATGTGCATGTAAAAATATTAAATAAAATTTGTGTGCTTTTTTCTTGTTTACTTATATTATGTTCATTTAATTCACAGGCCCAGCTACTGAACCAAAGAGGGCAGAAAAAGTTTTTCCTTCTCTATAGTTTCAAGGAAGATTTATTCAGTTAGAGATTTTCTAAGTTTTCAACAACCTGAATGGCTGATACTACGCCATTTATAACACAGCGCAGCTTTGTTCTTTAAGCCTACCCAGTTTGCCTGAAGGATTTGCTCTTCTAATTGAAGATGCAGCTGGAAAGCCTTCCTCATTCTAGAATCTGCCTCCTTTTCACCCCAGCCTTGCTAACCACGTTTCAGGGAAATTCATTTAGCTTAAATCAGCTTTGACTGGGATGTTTTTTTTTTTTTTTTTTTCCTGAGACAGAGTCTAGCTCTGTCGCCCAGGCTGGAGTGTGGTGGCACCATCTCTGCTCACTGCAACCTCAACCTCCTGGGTTCAAGCAATTCTCCTGCCTCAGCCTCCTGAGTCGCTGGGATTACAGGCACCCATCACCATGCCTGGCTAATTTTTGTATTTTTAGTAGAGATGGGGTTTCACCATGTTAGTCAGGCTGGTTTTGAACTCCTGACCTCAAACGATCTGCCAGCCTTGGCCTCCCAAAGTGCTGGAATTATAGTCATGAGCTATCGCGTCCAGCTTGGAATGCTATTTAGTTTTCAGAGTTTCACAGAAATATCCAAGAGTTTTATCTTCAATTACCTCACAGTTTGTAAGACACAAAAGTCAAAGTCAGAAGGCCAGCTATTAATAGTGGTCAATGTCGGCCAGGCGCGGTGGCTCAAGCCTGTAATCCCAGCACTTTGGGAGGCCGAGGCGGGCAGATCACGAGGTCAAGAGACTGAGATCATCCTGGCCAACGTGGTGAAACCCCGTCTCTACTGAAAATACAAAAAGAAAATTAGCTGGGCGTGGTGGCGTGCACGTGTAGTCCCAGCTACTTGGGAGGCTGAGGCAGGAGAATTGCTTGAACCCGGGAGGCGGAGGTTACAGTGAGCCAAGATTGTGCTACTGCATTCCAGCCTGGTGCTTGGTGACAGAGTGAGACTCTGTCTCAAAAAAAAAAAAAAAAAAAAGTGTTCAATGTAATAAAACCAGGAATGAAGTTGAGATTCTTTACAGGAAGAATGAACATGGCCCATTCTCTTCAGGCTCTAACCCCTTAGTCAACAAATAAGCTAGTCCTGCAAAACAAAAACCAAAACAACAAAAAATACGGAATACAAAATAATCCCCAAGGCTTCCAAGTGGCTGAAACAGCTAGAAGAGGATCTGAGTGCATTTACACCCACATGAAGAAAACTACCAAGGATAAGCCCTTTTGATGTGTTACAAACTATTACGGGTAAACAAGGAATCAGCAAAAATCATCCCTGGGCCTTATAAAACAATGACATTGCAGCGTTCTTTCAAAAAAATTTTATTGGAGAAACATGCAGTGTTGAAGAGTTAGCTTTTTTGTTCTCTTTCTGCCACAATTACTGAAAATACTTTATACTTTTGTTTTTATTTTCTTCTTCACAATTAAGGGGGGTAAATTATTCTTTACACTGCTTTCAAGCCAGCCTGCGTCAGTATTGCACCTGGGAAGGAAATGGCTAAGGCTCTGGGAGTCGTTTTGTTTCCCCCAAGTTAAAATACATACGTTGTTGTAGGATTTATCAGCTAAACAGCAACGTTTGACTATTTCATACTGTGTTACCTAACTTCCCGAAAATGTCAGCACATTGTAAGCAGGCAGCATGCCCTGCAAGAACATCTCCCTGAATGTAATAAATTTACTTCCAAAGTCCGAGAGCTTTTTGAGAGTCATTTACAAAGCCACAGTTGGCTTGTTGGTTAACTTAGGACCCCAAAACATATATCTAAGCTTTCATTTTCCAGTATTCTAAAGCCATACCTCTATCTTACACTACTGTGACTGTTACACAGATATATAACACTCCAGACCTGCACATGTGGTGTTGATCGGGATATGGACATATCAGGGAGAATCACTGTTCCAAAAAGGCAAAAACCAGGAAAGATCAATTTGGTAGTGGAGTAACATCAAACCCAATTTTCTCACTCAACTTGATTAAAAGCAGCTGGCTCATGACTTGTGGTAGGCAAACAATGTTATTTACTTAAAAAGCAGTTCTCAGTGGGCTTCCCGTTCAGGGTTATTCTCTACATAAGTCAGTAATTTTATGTACTTCCTTTAATGACGAGAAATGGTATTTGCCTTTCTGACTTTTCATTTGATAACCTAGTTAGTAGTATCAGAAACAAGTTAGTTGTAGACTGATTAAAATGAAAAGTGTGTTCTCATTTTTCTAACAAAAACAGGATATTGTAGATAACATCTCAAATTTCAGTTATCCAAAAATGTGGCCCTTCCATAGTTTATAGTGGCAGATACAGGAGATCAGAGAGTCCTTAAAAGTCACACTGTAAACGTGAACACATGTTCAACCTCTTGTATTTTTTCCCAAAAAACTACCAGGCATCTACCACTTACCTCATTTTTGCAACTGTTAAGAAAATTGCCTGATACACAAGCCTTTTGAAAACTGTAAAGCTGGGCCCTTTCTGTGGTCAGTTATGTCCCCTTTATTGAATTTTCTAGGTCAATAACTGCAGAACACAGTAGTAACACCCTGTCTTCAGCCACACTTTAGGGCACAGAAATTTAGAGCTTTAGGGCAGGGAAATTCCTTTGAAGACCATCTCTATTCTGTTGGATTTAGCGGTACCCCAAAACTTTATATTACATGTACTGGGTTTGAAACAGATTACGCAGCAGGATGGAAGCTTAGTATTCTTGTTTTCGAAGTAAAACAAATCCTTCCAAACCCCTCCTTTGTTCGTTGTCTTTTTCCTCAGCCTTCCAACCACTTTCCTAGCAGTGGAGTAATATAATAGCCAGGCAATGTAACACAGTACTTCAAGCTTTATAATATACTGCTAAGTACAGCATTGCCTAGTGAGAAAAAAAGTCAAAACAAATAATGAGAGAAACCTCTGTTGGAAAGTTCCTGCAGTGAAAGTGAAACCTGTGGTACTGACTGTCTTTACAACTATGAAAAACTTTTCAATTCTGAGAAAATAAAGGCATGAGTGGGCTAGTGCAGGCTTCTAAACTGCGCGTCTTCATCTCCCTTTAATCTTTTTAACAGCTACTAGTTGACCCAGATGCCCGTTTAGCTGCCTTTAGCAACCGCCAGGTCCAACACACCTCACGCCAGTTCCGTAACCAGGCAAGCTGAGCGGAAACGCAAACAGCCCCTCCGCGGTCTTCCAGAGGCCGAGGGAGGAGATGCAGCTGGCAGTGTGGCGCAAACGCCACGCCTCCACGAGGGGCGGGGCTGCTTCCCAACCGCCCTTTTTCCAGCAGAGGAGGGGCAAGAAGCGGGTCACTAGTGACGTCATTCAGGAACGCCTCCCTGATTGGCGGGAAGGAGGCGGAGTCCGGTTTCCTTGGTGACTGAGTGTCCGGTGGTCGCCCGTGAACCGGTCTTGGCTGTACTGGTAGCCGCAGGGCGGTTGGCGTAGTCCGGAGGTCTTGGGCCCGATCCCAGGCTGGACTCCCCGTCCTGCGATGACTGCTGTCCTGGCCGAAGTCACGACATCGGGTTTGGAAGATGGGGTGCCTAGGTCCCGTGGCGAAGGGGCCGGGGAAGTGGTCGCGGAGCGGGGGCCCGGCGCGGCCTACCACATGTTCGTGATGATGGAGGACTTGGTGGAGAAGCTGAAGCTGCTCCGCTTCGAGGAGGAGTTCCTCCGGAAGAGCAACCTGAAGGCCCTATCCAGGTGGGTACCGCGTTCCCGAGCGCCTGAGTGCCTCCTCCGCCCCGGGCAGACGCCTTCCGTGGTCCTACTGGGAACCAATTCCGTGAGCGCGGGTTAGCAATTCCTTGCCTCCGTCTTCCTAGCCGGGGAAGGGTACTTCACCCCAAACGCCGGGGAGGGTCGTGGAGCTCACGCAGCCCTGACTTGGTATATTTGTAGAGAAAATAAGTTTTGCAACGGCAGAAAGGATTGGAAGACAGCTTGCCTGTTTTTTAAATACAAACGCATTACCACAAAACACAAACTCTATTTTCTGATTATAAAGGTAACACAAATACTCGTTGTAGAAAACTCAGAAAAACATAAGAAAATGTGTAGAAAAATTATAAAACCGCCCAAGATCTCGTCTCCAGAGAGGAATGCCATTATCATTTAAGGCTTTTATTCTAGTTTGGGGATTTTTGTTGTTGTTGAAGACCCTTCTAGAACTGTGGACTATGGGTACTTAGGACCCTATTAAGGAGCACTTTAAATGCGGTTAGTAAACTTGTTGACTACTTGCTATGGTTTAAAAGACTTCTGCCTTTGCAATAACCATACTCTCAGAAACTGAAAAGTGGAAAACACAAATGATAACTATTGAATTGTTCTCTATCATAGAAACTAAAGTTCTACCCTTGTTCCGTTGGGGGCAAAGTCCAACATATCCTGAAAGCAATGCCATTACTTGCTGAGGGTAGTGGTCAACTAGGACCTTCTCAAGTCACTGTAGCTTAGTAATAGTCAGATAAATCAGTTTTATAGCCTTTCCTTCACTTATTACTTACATTCATTTATTCCATAAAAGGCACTCAATATTAAGAATCTATAGTACTTACTGTCTACAGCCAGTCTCAAATAATTTCCCTTGACAGTTTTAGTTTCATTCCACTGCCCTCTTCCAATAACTTGAATTGAAAGATATGTAGACTTTATGTAAACTGTTCATATTAAATGAGTCCATCGGAGGAGAAAAGATAGAGGAAAAAGTAGTGTTGCTTGACCCATGTTAGAAAAAGGTAGTCGGGATTATTACTGAAAGTGAACTGATCAGGATAATGTAGACAACCAACATTTCTTATGTTGATAAAAAAGCATTTTTTTCCAAGTATATTTTTCAAACGAAAAGAAAATGGCCTTCGGGTTCTGTTGATGTCATCTCTTACACTGGGTCCCCAGGGATTCAGCAGGATACTTTGAATCAAGGATTTGCGTGGGAACATCCTAGTCCAGTTGTTCTCGAAGTGTGATCACCAAACCAACAGCATCAGCATTAGCATCAACTGGGAACTTACTAGAAATGAAATTCTTAAGGCCCTTTCCCAGGTCTATCTTTTCAGTAATTATAGGAGTGGGGGGCTAGCAGTCTGTTTCAGTAAGCCTTCCAGATGATTCTGATGGATACTAATGTTTGAGAACCACTGTCCTAGGCTTACAGTATCTATTGGTGTTCCTTCCTCTGCCCTAGAGGAGTTACCTGCAGATAAGGAAAAGATGACTTTTTGGTGGGTGGGTGCTTTGAAAGAGTAGCGAGCATATACCTGGAAGGACTTCATGACCCTTTTCCTTTCCAGCTTTCTTTTATCTTCCAGAACATTTATACTGCAGGAAAAAGTTTGGGAAACATGAAGGAATACATAACTTTCTTATGACAGTGGTTATAATAGTTGTAAATACACTGTAAACATAATAATGGTAGCTGCACATGAACAAGAAGAATAAGATATTTGATTAAACTGACTTGAATGTTGTTGCTAGTGAGTCTTATTCGTATAATGTTTAGGTACAAATCATACTGATTCTCATAGAACTGTGTTTAGTAAACTAGGGGATTAAGCAGGAGCCTACAGATGTTTGTTAGACTGGTGATGTGACATTCACAGGTTCTTAATCCTGACTACACCTTATGAACATGTGGGAAGCTTTTGAAATATGCCTCATACTGGGTCTACATTCACAGAAGTTCTGATTTAATTCATTCATGAGGGAAGGAGCAATGTATGGCCAAGTACTAGCATTTTTATGAGCTCCTCAGGTGATTGAATATGCAACCAAGATAAAAACAAATGAATACCATGGTGATAGGTTAGAAACAGTAAAAATGCATAAGTAAGCTTTGAGATCTTTTTCAAACGGAGATTCTTCCAAGTTACCATTTTCATTCATAAGGTACTCACATATTATTCCTGACACTTAAATCATTTTCGCAAAAATTCTACATACTCTGTGCTCTAACATGCACTATGTGTCCTGGGTGTAAGGTCTTTGATCTAATATTTTGGATACAGTAGTAATTACCCTAATCCTGCTGATTTAAAAACTTGAATGTGAGTGCTGTGGATTACTGGAAACGTCAAAGGTTGAATTATCGAGGTCTTTTGACTTGACAGCCATGTTGAGGGAAGAAAGGTTGTTGGGCAATTGTGAATTTGGCCCTGTTAGTTATTATAGATTTATTTGCATTATTTATAGATTTATACATTATTTATAGATTTATTTGCATTATTTCACATCCACCCCCATTCCTCCTTGTTTTGAAACAGACACTATTTTGCATTGCCTACCAACCCTGGCGAACAGTTCTACATGTTTTATACTCTTGCTGCTTGGCTGATTAATAAAGCAGGACGTCCCTTTGAACAGCCTCAAGAATATGATGACCCTAATGCAACAATATCTAACATACTTTCCGAGCTTCG
Organism: Plecturocebus donacophilus; assembly: GCA_004027715.1. Classification (NCBI taxonomy): domain Eukaryota; kingdom Metazoa; phylum Chordata; class Mammalia; order Primates; family Pitheciidae; genus Plecturocebus; species Plecturocebus donacophilus. The sequence continues at coordinate 12,716 of PVKP010001378.1, read as the reverse complement.
GTCATTTGTAAGTGCAAACGACCATTCTTTCTCCATATTCTCAAGTTATGAATTTTAATATTGGTAATTTAATAACAAATGCCATTTAGATGACTTTTCTGTAAATATAATTATGTATGAATTCATTTTCAGGTAAAACCTCAAAATAGTTGATATTATAACATTAATGTCACTTCTGAAAATGTTCAGTGGATACTCTTTATTAGCCCAAAGTAATATTTTTTTAAAAACAATCTTGATGTGTCTGAGAGGTAGATTTTTGGGTGGTTAATTCTTGATCTAAAAAATGATAATTAAACCCTGTGAAGTCAAAGCACTTTCTATTCTGAAAGGGAACTTGGACTTAAGACTGTGATAGCAGTGTACTTTTTCATTTCTAACTTTTCCTGGGCAGGCAGTAAGATATTTTTGGCACAAATCTTACTAATTTTGGACAAGTGAATCATTCTGTCCTTAAACATAGTTGTTTAAATGGTTTTACTGGTTTCATTTTCCCTCTAATAAGATCAATAATTAGACTAGAAAACATTAGAACTTATTCCTCCTAACTGTAACTTTGTACTCACTCACATCAATATGCTATGGCGCTATGATGTTATTACCTTTTAATTTCATACCTTTAACAATAAAAGTATTTCCAGTACTTTTATATATCAATGGATTACAAAGACTTAAAATGGATTTCTAAGAAACAATGTAATTACAGTTATTATAAATCTTTGAAAGAAAAGTGATACATCTATTCAGCAGTTCTTTGCTTAAAATATTTTGATATTTGGAGTATAACTAACAAATAACACCCTGTTTTGTTTTTCAGGGGAGAACTGCAGATTTTCCTCCTTCAAAATTAAAGTCAGGTTGTGGAGAACATGTATGCTATGTTCTTGATTGCTTAGCTGAAGAAGCATTGAAATATATTGGTTTCACCTGGAAAAGGTAAAAATTACCCAACCTGATAATAGTAATTTTATGTGCATAGCATTTTCCTCTGAGGGTGCAGAGCTGTTCAATTAAACATAAAATAATTATTTCCTTTTGACGATTCTAAATTGAAAATGCCACAGATAATTAAGAAGAGCCAGTTTAGAAAAAATTAGAATGTCTGATGTCTTGAAAATTAATTCTGAAGTAAGGCGTTACAATTGTGCCTCTTCCCTATTCAAATATGTAATTATTGAAAGTTTCACTGTGACTATATATCTTTGTAAATTCTGTTTTTTTTAAAAGTCTCTCGTATATATGTTTATACACACAAACACAGTATGTACACGGAGGGAACTGATAGCTACAGATTTAAGGAAAAAAAGGAAATTAATATAGTACTTCAAGTGGGATTTTCTCCTTTACTTATAGTTACTGAGCAGGAATAATGAAGAAACTGCCTGACCCTCTGCTAGGTATTGTTCATTGCTTTTGTGTCCAACTTGACAGTGCTTTATTTCTCTTATTATATTGCATTTATCCTATGGTATCAAAATTGTTATTTCTTTACTGTTCTGACATTCTTGCTAGAAATCATGAAATCTTCGCAAGTACTTTGGAAGTTAGCAAAATATGTGGTGTATCTTAGATGTTTAATAGATATTGAGGATATAGATGAAACAGAACATTTGAAAACTCAATTTAAAGAAATTATAATTAGAAAATACAAATTTTACACTCTACAGTTTGGGATTATTAATAGATTAGAATGTAGAAGGCACTATGCAGGTAAAATGTGAGTAAGCAGTGTTTTTTTAATTAGAACCAACTTCTGTAGAAAGATATATATATATATATAATTTCCTGTTAACATTTTAATGTATATTCAGTTATATTCTTTTAGATACAATCTTCCTATTAAGTTTCTTTAATAACTTTTTTGAATTAGGTTATTGGGATGAGCCATATGAAATTACTCATATTCATCTATTTTTAAACTAAAAAATGGTAATTTCATATGCTTCAGCCCAAACATTCAAGAGAAGATAAGTTATGAGATGTGCTGCTGTATTTAGCATTTTCAAAAATTACTAAATCCATATCTCAATATATTCTAAATTCACCAGAAGCTATTGTGTAATATCTCAATCACTAGTCTATTTTGCACTTCCTTTGTTTCTCGACAAATCTTATTCCTGACCTATGTATTGTAATTTGGATAATTTAGTTTTGTTTTTAATTGACACATAATAACTGCACATTTTGGGGTACAGTGTGATGTTTCAATACATGTATACAATATACAATGATTAAGTTAGTGAAATTAACATATCCATCATGTCAAACATTTATCATTTGTTTGTGGTGAGACCATTCCAAATCTCTTTGAGCTATTTTCAAATATATAATATATTATTGTTAACTAATATATAATATTGTTAACTGTAGTCACCCTACTGTGCATTGGAACACTAGAACTTATTCCTCCTAACCATAACTTTGTACTCACCCCCTTTGACCAACTGCTCCCCATTCTCCCTTCCCCTACCCTTCCCAGCTTATGGTAACCACTGTTAAACTCTCCACTTCTGCGATATTTGTATTTCTGTGCCTGGCTTATTTCACTTGATGGGAATTTCATTCTCCTTTATGGTTGAATAGTACTCCACTATGTAAATATACCGCATTTTCTTTCTCCATTCAACCTTTGATGGACGCTTGGGTTGGACTCCATATCTTGAGTTTGTGAATAGTGCTGCAGGAAACATGGGAGTTCAGATATCTCTAACATACTGGTTTCTTTTTTTAACATTTTTTCGGATATATAATCAGTACTGGGATTGCTGGATCATAGAGTAGTTCTATTTTTAGTGTTTTGAGGAACCTCCACAGTGCTCTCTATAGTGGCTGTACTAATAAGGTGCATACCCACCAACAGTGTACCAGGGTTCCCCTTTCTCCATATCCTCACCAGCTTTTGTTATTGGGGGGCGAGGGGTTGAGTAACAGCCATTCTATCTGGGGTGAGATGGTATCTCATTGTGGTTTTGATTTGCATTTCCCTGATGATGTTAGGCATTTTTGCATATATCTGTTGGCTATTTTTATGCAAGTTTTGAGAAATGTCTATTAAGATTTTTTGCCCATTTTAAAAGTTGGACTACTTAGTTTTTTGTTGTTGTTTTGCTACTGAGTTGCTTGAGTTTATTATACATACTGGGTGTTAACCTCTTGTCAGATGGGTGTTTTGCAGATATTTTCCCCCATTCTGTGGGTTGTCTCTTCACTCTCAATTGTTTCCTTACGTTTGATGTAATCGTGTTTGTCTACTTTTGCTTTTGTTGCCTGTGCTTTTGAGGTCTTATCCAACAAATTCTTGCCCAGACAATGTCATGAAGTGTTTTCCCCCATATTTTCTCTAGTATTTTCAGTTTCAGATTGTATATTTAAGTCTTTAATCCATTTTGAGTTGGTTTTGGTAAGTGGTTAGAGTTGGGCTCTGGTTTCATTCTTTTGCAGGTGAATATTCAGTTTTCACAGCACCATTTATTTTGTTTGTTTTTTAGCACCATTTATTGAGAGACTATGACTTGGATAACTCATGAGGACTATGTATAAATGAGGACTAAAAGGAGAGAGCTGAAAAGGAATCAACATTAGAGAATATATCAGCTATGTAACCTGTAAATGAGATAGACATGACATATAGCTGAATTTTACATATATCTAAATATGTCAATGAATTCTAGAAGAATATTGCTTTTGAGATATTTTCTAATTAATGAAAAATTAGGAAATTTATTATTTAAGATGATTGGTTTGGTTTACAGTATTTTGCATAATAGTAAATGTGGATTTTTGTATTTTGTTATCATGATTGAGGCATGGATTTTCAATTTTAAGACAAGGTCTCACTCTGTTGCCTAGGCAGGAGTGCGGTGTTATGATCATGGCTCACTGTAATCTCTGCCTGCCGAGCTCAAGCCATCCTCCCACTGCAGCCTCCCACATAGCTGGGACTCCAGGTGCGTACCACCACTCCCAGCTAATTCTTTATTTTTTTTGTCAAGATGGGGTTTTGCCATGGTGACCAGGTTGGTCTCAAACTCCTGGTCTCAGGCAATCCACCTACCTTGGCCTCCGAAAATGCTGTGATTACTCGCGTGAGCCATCACACCCAGCCAGGTACTAGTAGTTAATATAAGTTTTCTCTCTAGCTTTGTTACTGGAGAAAAAGGGAAAAAATAAAATAAAATAAGTTTTCACAAATAAACCCAAATACATTTGAGTACTTTTATTATAGAAAATGTGTCATTAATCTTGATGAAGAAATGATTTTTTCAATGCTTAATGTTAGGACCACGAATTAGATTTTGGAAATAAGAAGAAAGCTGGAAACCTTCTTATTACCTGTGTTAAAGTAAACTTCAGATTGATCAAAGATATAAATGTGAAAAGTAAAACTGCAGAAGTAGTAAAAGACCGGAGGAGTACAAGGGTTGTGGTATGACGGAAAGCCTCAAATATATGTCAAGCTGGGGTCTGTTTAAGAAAAGGTTACCAAGTCCATCTAATAAGAGCTATGACAATATTGAAGAGCCAAGGTTTTAAGTAATACACTAGGGTAACTATTTTTGAGAGGTTAGGCAAAACATTAATTTTCTTAATATATAAAAAGCCAAAAAGTAACAGGTTAATAGACACCTCACCAAAAACGAAGTGAAATAACCAATTAAAATTTGAAAAGATGTTTAATCACTTTCATGCCAAAGAAATGCAGTTAAAACAAGAATGAGATTTTATTTAGTTGATTAGCTAAGATTAAACTTTGTATTATACATCATACAATGATATATATGGTGAATATATAGAAATGGAGTCACTGTCCTTCACTATTGTTGGGAGTCTAAATTAGGGTAACATTTTGGAAGCCAATTTTGGCAGTATATAGCAAAACAATGACATGTAGAAAGTTGTTTACCCAGCCAGTTCACATGAACAAATTTATTCTAAATGGTATATGTAATGATAAACGTACAAGAATGATCTTTGCAATATTGTCTAGCAAAATACCTAGAAACCTCCATGTTTAGTCATAGGCTGCCAATTACATTAATTATGGTACCGATTGTTCCATGAAATATACAGTGCAAGTATGTAAAAAATGAGAAATACATATGTATTTAAATATGGTATATTGGTGAGAAGCATTACATGGGATAACACCATGCATAGTATCAACTCATTTTTTTGTAAATTTGGAGATAAACACTTTTGCTTTTTATATAGAAAGTTTTAGGGAAAATACATGAAATATTCAACAGTGATTATGGAAAAGGAGTGAAAAAGGACAAAACCTGGCATAAAGGAGATAATATGTGCATTATACATTTTTGTCTTACTAAATTAAAATTCTCTTCTCATGTTTAACCTTATTATTTTAGGCCAGTATACCCAGTAGAAGAATTAGAAGAAGAAAGTATTGCAGAAGATGATGCAGAATTAACATTAAATAAGGTGGATGAAGAATTTGTGGTATGTGTGTAGATGAACTTTCTGTTCATTTTCACCTTTAGGCCCCTTTCTATTCTCTTAATTTCCCCTATACTTCCATTATCTGAAATATATTTTATGTCATTGTTTCTAAAAATGAAAAGCTTTTAAATACAGTACTAAGTATTGTCATTTAGACCTTTGGTTAAGTTAATGTTTGTATTCTCTAATGATTGAGGTCTGAATTATAGCAGAGATTCTTAAACTGTTCACGGAATTATATACCACTGGTTATATGAGTAAATATTAACAACCATTCATGATCTTAAATAGACTGACTAATAAAGAGTTTAAAACAGAACAATAGAATTGAGGATTAATACATTCTGCTTTATATGAATACCGTTCATTTCTAAGGAATTCTTTTATTCATCTGCAATTAGGATGAGTAGGAATTTTTTTAAATGCTTTTAAATAATCAACATTATTTAAGTAAGTTGTTTGGCAGAATCTGGACCTTTTTACATGCCTCACATGTCATCCATATTGTGAATCTACAGATGACAAAGACAAAAGAACTTTTTCTCAAGATAATTCTCAGAACTAGAATTAGATTGATCCTAGTATTTTAGGAAGTGTACCTGTGATCTGAAGCAGAAATGGTGGGGGAAAGAAACCAACTTTATAGTTTACAGCTGACCCTTGAGCAATGTGGGGGTTAGGGGCATCGGCCCCCACACAGTTGAAAATCCACAGGCTGGGCGGGGGTTAGGGGCATCGGCCCCCACACAGTTGAAAATCCACAGGCTGGGCGCAATGGCTCATGCCTGTAGTGCCAGCACTTTGGGAGGCCAAGTTGGGTGGATCACCTAAGGTTGGGAGTTTGAGACCAGCCTGACCAACATGGAGAAACCCTGTCTCTACTAAATATACAAAAAAATTAGTTGGGCATAGTGGCATATGCCTGTAATCTCAGCTACTCGGGAAGCTGAGGCAGGAGAATTGCTTCAACCTGGGAGGCGGAGGTTGCAGTGAGCCGAGATCATGCCATTGCACTCCAGCCTGGGCAGCAAGAGTGAAATTCCATGTCAAAAAAAAGAAAAGAAAAGAAAATTTACATATAACTTTGGACTCCCAAAAACTTTACTAATAGCCTAATGTTGACTTGAAGCATTACCAGTAACGTAGTTAACACATATTTTGTAAAGTTATATGTATTATATACTGTATTCTAACACTAAGCTAGAGAAAGGAAAATGTTACTAAGTAAGCCATAAGGAAGAGAAAACGTATATGCTATTAAGTGGAAGTGGATAATCATAAAAGTATCTTGCCTGTCTTCATACTGAGTTGCCTAAGGAAGAAGAGCAAGAGGTTGGGTTGGTCTTGCTGTCTCAGGGGTGGCAGAAATGAAAGAAAATTTGTGTTTAAGTGGACCCATGCAGTTCAAACCCATGTTGTTCAAGGGTCAGCTATGTTTTGCTGTCATAAACCAATTAAAAATTTTAGGTGATTTTTTTAAATCAATAGAAAATTAGTTTAAAATAAGTTAGTAATTGAAGTTTAGCATTTAGGTATATAGTATTTAAGTTAGTATATGCTATAGAGGTTTTAATCACTGCATAATTTTAATAACAAATGCTGAAAAATAACCATTAAATAGATTAGATGCTATCTGAATAGAAAATTATATAGCCATTTATATTAGTCTATTTTGTGTTTCTGTAAAGGAATACTTGAGACACTGGGTAAGTTGTAAAGAAAAGAAGTTTATTTTGGCTCACAGTTTTGCAGACCATACAAGAAGTGTAGCAATGGCATCTGCTTCTGGTGAGGGCCTCAGGAAGCTTACAGTCATGGTCAGACAAAGTGAGAGCAGGCATCTCACATGACCAGAGAAGGAGCAAGAGACAGAGAAGGGAACATATATCCAAACTATACCATTAAAAATTGTTGCGTGAGCATGCTGGCTCATACCTGTAATATCAGCACTTTGGGAGAGGCTGCGGCAGGAGGATTGCTTGTGTCCAGGAGTTTGAGATCAACATGGGCAACAGTGAATCCTCATCTCTACCAAAAAAACAAAAACAAAACAAAACTGCCATGCGTGGTAGTGCATGCCTATAGTCCCAACTACTCAGGAAGCTGAGGTGGGAGGATCACTTGACCCAGAAGTTTGAAGTTGCAGTAAGCCATGATCATGCCACCGCTCTACAGCCTGGGTGACAGAGCAAGACCCTGTCTCTACAAAAAAAAGTTTACAAGGAAATGTTATTGACATGGGAATGTAACTTATACTCTACTATATGCTATAAAATTATACTCTATTGTATACTCTAAGAGTATACTCTCTTACTATATGCTATAAAATTAACTGAGAGGATTCCAAATTTTATGTTATTGTGACATTATGTAAAATATGTTAAAATTATTATATTAGCCTGAATTATATATGAGTAGAAGAATTAGGGATGATTGTTTTCTATGCTTTGTATTTTTAAGGTTTTTAACATGTATTCTTTAGCAGCAATGTAAACATTATTTAAACAATATGTAAAAAAAGATGACTGTTACAGTTAACATTATTTAAACAATATATGTAAAAAAAAGATGACTGTTATTTTTAAGGTTTTTAACATGTATTTTTAACAGCAATGTAAACATTATTTAAACAATATTAGTAAAATACGAAGACTGTTACAGAAGGAAAAAGACCGTTGTAAAACTTATCAATTTAAAAGACTTTTTGAATGTGATAAATTTTAAAAGCCAAGACAGATATATTAATTCATTCTGCATATACTTATTGAGCACTTACTACTTAGCAGGCATTGGCAAGGCCCTGGCTGTGTAGCATGTGTCAAAGCTTTGAAGGCAGAAAGAAGCTTAGCATGATCAAGGAACTAAGAGAAAACTACTGTGGCCAGAGCTCCTAAGTGAAGTGGGAGGGTGACAGAAGATTAACTGGGAAGATAGACCAAGTTCAGATTGTTTGGGCATGGAAATTAGTTTAGACTTTATTCTTTGTATAGCAGATCTTTGCATTCAAGCTCAGAAATTAAGTACTATTTTATTTCCAGTTCACCTCATTTCTTCTGCTCAGGTTCATCTCATTTATTCCCTCATCTTGTCTTCTTACTATTTAATAGTTATGAATAGTTTATCAACAGATACCTGGTCCTAGTACATTAACATTTAACTTCAAAGGCATATAACTCAAAACTGCTAGTCTGGGGAATAAAGGAAAACAAACCCACTAGTCAGGAGAAAAATATCTGCGAGGGCAGAAACCATGTCTAATTTTTCTTATTTGTGTCTCCAGCTTATTGTGCAGGGCCTGATGCATAGTATATACTCATTAAATATTGGACCATAAAATCAAACTGTCAGCACATCATTATGTTACATTTAGAAACTATAGCTCATTTTAAAGTTAGGAACCCTTTAAAGTTCAAGGCGCCATTATTGGGAGTGTGAATTTAGAGAAGTGTACTGGAAAGCCACCTCTTCACACATTTCTTCCCAGCCATGAGGTGAAGACCTTCTACTATCATAAGAGCAAACTGAAGGCCTTCCTCAAAGGGGTTGGCCCTGAGGCTGTTCATTCCCTTGCATCATGTCTCTTGAATTTCTTTTCTTCTTTATTGTCATCATATTATTCTAAGGGGTTCTCTGTTACATCTACTCCTCTCTCTAAAGAGGACTGGGCCACCACCTAGAAGCCTGTTGATGGTGGGATATTACTTGATTCTGTTGTCTGAGTTTGTGGCGTTGCTCAAGGATGGTAAAGGTTGGCCAGGTGCAGTGGCTCTCACCTGTTAATTCCAGCACTTTGGGAGGCCAAGGCCACCAGATCACTTGAGGTTGGGAGTTTGAGATTAGCCTGGTCAACATGGTGAAACCCATCTCTACAAAAATACAAAAATTAGCCAGGTATGGTGGTGCGTGCCTATAGTCCCAGCTACTCGGGAGGCTAATGCAGGAGAATTGCTTGAACCTGGGAGGTAGAGGTTGCGGTGAGCTGAGATTGCACCACTGGGTGACAGAGCAAGACTCTGTCTCAAAAAAAAAAAAAAAGATTTCTGACAGAGTTCTGCTATAATCATCTAGAAACCTTCAATTTCGGACTGCTCATATTAAGCTAGGACACAATAATTATTTTTATAAATATGTTGGTCATAACACAATGTATTCCCACCTGTTGTACATAATCATATCCATGCTAATTGGCAGTCAGAATTAAGAGGGTGTATTAGACAAACAGTAGGAAATTTTTGAGTGCCTTCTGAATTACTGAGATTAGAATCCTAATATATTCTAATAGTTTGAAAAATAATTTTCTAATCCTGCTTACATTTGAATTCCTCTTACATGCTCTCAATAATACTTAGTAACTTAAATCCTTTTTCTATGAATTAGTTTGGGTTCTCCAGAGGAATAGAAGCAATAGGAGATACACACACACACACACACACACACACACACACACACACACACACACACACACACACACACACACACACACACAGAAAAAGACTAAGGAATTGGCTCACATGGTTATGGAGACTGAGAAGTCCCAAGATCCACAGTTAGCAAGCTGGAGACTCAGGAGAGCTGATGGTAGTTTCAGTTTGAGTCTGAAGGCCTGAGGACTGGGAGAGCTGAGCTGATAGTTTGTTTCAGTCCAAGTCAAAGGCAAGAGAAGGCTAATGTCTTTATTAACAATGAGGCAAAGACAATAAATTCTCTTTCTCAGCTTTTCTATTCTGTTCAGGCTTTCAATGGATTGAATAAAGCCCATCCGCACTGATGATGGCAATGTGCTTTACTCAGTCTACTGATTCCATTATTATCACATCCAGAAACGCCCTCACAGACACACTCTGAATAATGTTTAACCAACACCAAAGAACCTCATGGCTCAAACTGACATACAAAATTAACCACCAAAGGCCGACCTTTTGTCAACTTAGCTCTCATATACATCTTCTTAAACTACAATCTTCCAATAAAGACCATACATAGCAAGATCATAATTTCAACTGATGGAATGTAACTGTTCTGTAAACAACAGATATTGCTGTAATCCCTTCTCCAGAGAAGGAGAAAAAGTTCATAAGTGATATTTACTTCTCCCTGATATCACTTAAATATTATAACGTAAAAGTAACAATACTTAAATACTACGATATGAAGTCAGTACATCTTATGTTACATGATAATGGAATAAGAGAGTAAAGAAAACAAAAATACGAATATATTCATAACAATTAGGAAATATTCATGACAATCACTGCTCATTTCTGTAACTGGTCACATGCTTGTAGTTAGTGTTTATAACTACCATCTTTCACTACCTAGTCTGTATTCCCTCAGCTGGTTATCACTCTTTACCTGGTGGGGTGACTCAAACCTTTATTCCTGAAGGGTCTGGGCCATTAATTAGACCCGCCTGGATTTGGTTGTTGTAGTTTTCTGTTTACTTTTAATCACAGGGATGGTAATACCATGCCTTAAAGGATCCTCCTGTATTTAGAATACTCTTTCTTCCATTTTGGAATAGTCCAATGTCCTGTTAATAGGATGAGTCATGCCAGTCAGTACAGTAATTACCTTCTTTGCTATGTTGATTCAGAGGTTTGAGGAGCCCAAAGTGGCCAGGTAGTAGTCTTAACTTCCCGTTCAATCAAATCGTTTTTGAAGAATCTCCTGGTTGAAGAATTCTTCCTTTTGGAACTAAGACCCTAGGCCAGCAAAGCATAAAATGGGAACAGGAAGCAAGAATTTTGCTAGCGGGCTACTAGGAGTAATAGCAAGTAGTTCCACTCCCATTTCCATCCCTTGATTCCTGGACCTGTAAATTCTGGCTGTGGGAGAAATAGCACCATATTGCGGTTGCTGATAATTCTAGTACCTACCATTAAAGCTTTTTACCTATTAGTGTTCAGTCCAGTATAGTTCAACAAGTATCTATTGATTGCCTATGTAAACAGCACTGATCAAGTTATTGTAAAAGCATTAAAAACTTGTCTCTTCTCCCATGAGCATTGAATCATTGGCACTTCATTTACTCTGGTTGTTCGGTAGACTCTTACTAGTGCAAACACAGACTAGACCAAGCCATTTGTCAAAAGCGTATACCTTTGCTTCAGTTTTAAGATACGAAGTGATCACTTTTGTCTGCACTTCTGTCCTACTACCCCACCCTAAAAAAAGTAAATGTCACTTGAGTGTATAGAATCTACATTTATAACGATTCCTATTTTACTAAAATTTTTCTGGTTCTTCAAGGTTTAACATAGTTCTCATACCTTACCTTAGTCGCTCCACCCCCATAGTTTCTGAGGAGAGACGGGATAGAGCCTTAGAATTTCCATTCTAAGGAGTACCCCTCAGAACCACACTTGGAGAACCCAGTATCTTATATATTTTCAGATTGTTGAGGATAAGGATTATCTGTGAAATCTACAGCTTTGTACAGTTCTACATATGCAAGTGTTCACCAACTGACATTTTCTTTTCTCTTTATAAGTTCATGACTTGAGGACCAAGTTCCATTGGCTTTATTACCATGTCCTTAAGGTTGAAATATCCTTGTTAAATTTGTGTTACTATGTCACTTGTCACTACAGACATTATGAAGAAAAGGAGAGCTCGTGTTTTCTCCTGCATGCTCATAGAACCTGCTCGGACTCCATATTTACTGCATATTGGAGAGAGAGAGTTCCTTCTCAAAGGGTCACTTTCTACCCCCACCCTCTATATCCAATTGGTCTGCAGATTAGGATTAGCTTGGCATCCACCTAAACTATCCTTTTTAATAGATTTAAGTACCATGGGCCAACCAGTACTGCTAACCATGATTTTATCAAGCTTGAACATAGCAGAGTTGAGATATCAAAAATATTTATCAATGTGATTGGTCCCTGAAGCAAGTGAGAATATTCTGTGTCTGTCAGCCTCTCATTTTTGTCCATTTCAGTCATATTGCTCAAAAATATCCATTAACTCCTATTTATGCCAGATATGCCAGCCACTTGGGTTTGTTTCCTGCCCTGTTTTTATTTTTATTTTTATTTTTATTTATTTATTTATTTATTTATTTTAAGACAGAAGTAGAATAAAAGAGAAAAAAGGAAGAAAGAGAAAGAGGGAGAGAGAACGAGAATCTTGCTCTATTGCTCAGGATTTCATTTAAATCTGTGAAATGCTTATGCAGACTAAAGTGATTTATTTCCTATTATGTGATCACTTTTAGAATAGGTATGATATAATATTGAAAAATATATATGTTTTGTGGA